>APFE030428752.1:54825-183282 GCA_000404065.3 Pinus taeda
TGTTAGGCCCCTATACTACTAGTGTAACCCCTTATTGTTATTAGTACAACCCCACTTATTATATTGATGTACCCATGTAGTGCCCATATTGTTACTATTGTGCCCCATAGAAGCCCACTATTGTTATTATTGTGCCCTTACATTATTATTGTTATGTCGGCTCTGATTATGTTATGAGCCCTTAAACTCCTATATATAGAAAGGAGGTCTTTTCATTTGTATCATCCAAGAATTGTTCATTTATGTAATGTAAAGGAGGTTTCCCCCTCGAAGAGGCTGAATTCTAAGTCGTTGATCTATCTTTTCTATCTTTTCTTGAGCTGGTTTCATAACACAAGCCAACAACTAAGTGGGAAGAATCTGGGTCAATCTACCTATGAGAAGGAAATGATGGTCATCTTACATGCAGTAGAGACCTGGCGACCTTACTTATTGGGGAGACGTTTCCAAATCCGCATAGACCATCACAGTCTTAAATATTTTTTGGAGCAACGCCTATCCTCCCCAAAAAAAAAATAAATGGCTTGCCAAAATGTTGGGATATGATTATGAGATCATTTACAAAAAAGGGCAAGAAAATAGTGTAGTAGATGCATCATCTCACCAATTTGAGGAAGAAAGTACCCTGCTAGCAATTTCCCTTCCCATTCCAGAATGGATTGAAGAGGCTCACAGGGAATGGTTTTCACATCTTGGTCTCTCCCAACTCATTTCTCAATTGCAGGTGGATCCAAATCCAACCAAGGGATACTCGTGGCAGAATGAGATTCTTTGCTACAGGGACAAAGTCGTAATATCACCAACATCCAGCCTCAAAAGTCGCATTTTGGCGAATTACACTCATCCCCCCTTGTAGGACATTCAGGCTTTCAAAAGACATATGCTGGCACTAGAAGATCATTTTTTTGGACAGACATGAAAAAGGACATCCTTACTTTTGTAGTAGAATGTGATGTCTGTCAATGCCACAAAGGGGAGACCATCAAAACACCAGGCACATTACAACCATTACCCATCCCGGCATCAATATGGATAGAGGTTTCTATGGCTTTCATTACAGGTCTTCCAAAGTCCGGAAACAAGTCAGTCATCATGGTGGTTATGGACAGACTTTCGAAGTATGCTCATTTCTATGCCCTACCCCACCCGTTTACACCGACTTTTGTCGTTCAATCTTTCATGGATCAGATCTTCAAATTGCATGGCATGCCCACTTCTATTGTGTCCAATCGTGACCCGATCTTCATTAGTAATTTTTGGCAGGAACTCTTCAGGCTACAAGGCACCCAACTAAAACTCAGCACTTCCTATCATCCACAAACAGATGGTCAAAGTGAAGCCATCAACAAATGTCTAGAAACCTACCTTAGGTGTTTCACTTTAGAAAAGAAACATCTTTGGGTATAGTGGTTACCTTTGGCGGAATGGTGGTATAACACCAACTATCATGCCACCACCGAAATGACTCCCTATGAAGCAGTATATGGTCAACTCCCTCCTTCCCATACTTCTTATATCAAGGGATGCTCAAAGGTACAAGCAGTGGATCAACTCCTACAAAACCATTCAACCATGCTTGCCCATCTTAGAGATAATCTTCATCAAGCTCAAAACCGCATGAAGTAACAGGTAGACCAGCATCGAAGGGGATCAGGTATTTTTGAGGCTGCAACCATATAAGAAAACATCACTCAAACACAAGGGTTGTCAGAAACTATCTCCAAAATTCTACAGACCATATCAAGTACTTCAGCGCATTGGAGAAGTAGCCTACAAGCTAGCTTTACCACCTACTGCAAAAATCCATCCTGTTTTCCATGTCTCATGCCTCAAGAAAGTGATTGGGAACAATTGCAGAATTAAAATTACTCTCCCTGAATTGGATGAGGAAGGGTCAATCTGGCTCCAACCTGAATAGGTCCTAGACACATGAGAAAGACCCCTGCATGGCCGCGCGATTAGGGAAGTCCTCGTCAAGTGGAAAGACACCTCTCCGGAAGATGCAACTTGGGAACCAACCATGATTATTCAGTAGTTTCTGCAGCTTTAGCCTTGAGGACAAGGCTATTCTTAAGGGGGAGGGCATGTTAGGGTCCCACCCTAACCCCCTTATTTTATGTAGTGGGATCACGTCATAGTAAAGATTCAATAAAACCCATATTAATAATTGTAATTGGTTAACCCGCAATTAATGAAAGGACCACAGTTAGTTACAAATGGGCCATGGTATTAGAAATATGGTATTAATAAAACCCATGGTATTGATCCATGGTATTGGATGTATGAGTCATATATAAAGGATAGAGACTCCTTGCGAGGAGCATCGTGTCTTATTTTTGAATCGAGCTCTGCTCTATTGGAGGTTTCCCCCTCGAAGAGGCCAGTGAACATTGCTTTCTGAATAATCAAATATTTGTGGTTGACTCTCATTATTCTATTTTCTTGGTATCCTTCTTCACATATTCTGTATTTGGGTATCTTTTTTCAGGTTAAGAGCTTAACAAGCCCTCAGGTTCCTCCTTGGCTCAGATCCAACAATGCGCGATAACCCAATTCGAGATCTTGCTCTTCATAAGATATTCAATACTTTAGTTCGTCACCTTGCCCAATGATCTCCTTCCCCTTTTATAGTCTTAGGCCTTACTCAATACCATGGTCCAAAACCATTTAGAACCAATACTAGGGACCCAATACCTAGGCTCAACACTTTGGATGTAATACCAAGGTCCAAAACCATAGTGTTACTGGGAATAGTGTCCACTTGGGAGCTCCTATTCCCACTAAGGCTGGTATCTATGTTAGAAACAAACAAGTAAAGTCTATTTTTGCTTTCCTTTATGAAAATAGATAGGAGTGGAACAAAGGAGACCAACCTTAGTCTTGTGCTTGATTTCCTCTCCTTCCTGATAGAGCTTTGTCGCTTCTTCTTCATCTGCCCAGATTCAAAGAGCACCTGTGGAATCACAACAACATACTACTATTGAAGAACAAAGATCTACATTCATAAATAACACAGGACCAAATGTGTGTTAACCATACAGATGCATATTTAAACAAGTACACAAGAATATGGAGGAAAGCTTGAATAGCTTTATTAAGATGAAAAGTAGCAAGAGAATTACAACCATATGTTCTGACCCAGCATCATCCTCCAGCTAGAAAACCCTTCTTCACCTCAAGTAAAGCTTAGATCACCCAACACTATGAATGTACACCAGAAAACCAACAACACTTCTCTATAAGATAAAAACTTCCAGCCTCTGGATCTCTGTGATGAGGGATCTGTTAGTGTCAGTCTTTACAGCCTTCCTCCAGTGATCAAATGTGCTCTTACAAAGTGATTTTGAAGTGTCAAGGTCAAATTTTGTCATTTCAAAGAGTTTTCAAGCAAAATTTGGTCACTAGGCATTAGGTCTAGGGTTTGCTTTCACTCCTTCTAAAGTTGTCCAAATGGCGAGCTATGTCATCATTTAGCTGAGTCTATCATCATTCATAGGTTTTTTATTATCATGTCAGTGTCTAATGAGTCATTTTACATCTTGTTCATACTTCAGTTGTGCATTGGCAAGTTCATATCCCTCTCCTAGGGTTTTGAAGCCAATTTCTCTTGGATGGTCATATCAATGGAAAAACTTGTTTCCTAATGTTCATACACCTTCCCTTATCCTTAAAGTACCATATCATATACTTCCCAACACTCAGATTCCTCAAAATCCTCATTTTTGCACAAACCCTAGTTTCTAGCTACAACGTGGCAATTTTCTAGGTTTGGCCTGTGATTTGACCTTTTGGACCCCTTCCCCTCACGCAATCTCTGAGATTCCACTTTCCTCTGCTGCCTAACATCCCTCCCCACTCCCACAAATTTTCCCAAGAATTTATAAGCCCCCTATCCCCTTCATTTCGCTTCATTTCGACCGAATTCCTTGTTTCACACATCGGGGCAAGTTTCACTCAAATGATGTTTCAGAGCAGTCAGAGATGAATTTTGGAAAACTGAGAGAGGTTTTTGTCCACCACATTCCAAGTAAGAAAAACCTCTTTCACTTTTTTCACGGGTGTCATGGTTTTAGAGAAATTTCAAAAATAGTGGCGAGAACGAAGGTGCTCCAAGGACGGTTGGCCAAAACACAAAAACGAAAGAAAACGCCCGATCCACTCCAAATTTTGGCCAAAGACTCTTTGGCTGAGCATGTTACTTGATTGGGAACTCCCAGCCCAAATTTCAAGAAATTTGGAGAAAATTTTGTCATTTGTGAATTTTTTGTGCAATTTACAGGTTTTGGCCATTTGAATGGTCGCGTTCCAAGCGCGACTATTTTGGAGGACTGCTCGGAATTTTGAAAACTTGGCATTTTTTGAAAGGGCATGCAAAGAGAAAAATTACCAATACTTGGGAGAAGCCTGATTTTGAGATTTGAGCCTCCAAAAGCTCAAAATACATCAAAAAAATGACTTTCTGCCCACTTTTTGAGTTGCAGAAAGTGACCTTGGGAGAAATGGTTTTTGAGGGGGAAAAACAACTCCAAATGCAGAAATTCCACTTGGGATGGAAATTAGACAGACCAAGCTTTCCAATGAGCCATCTTGCACATGATTCAGACCAGTGGAACCCACTCAAAAGTTTCTGCAAAGGGGCGCGGAAGTGAGAGCCAGGGGGCGCGGCAGTGAGAGCCAGCTTTGCCAGAATTGACCTTTTTTGTGAAAAAACATTGTTTTGACTATGGTTGACAATTTTTACTTGTAGATGATGGATAAATGTAATATTTTCATGGCACTTTGATAGATTTTATCTCTCTTTACCCTTATAGAAGCTTCCTTGATGTAAAAAGTGAATAATTAATGCATGAATCAGTTAGCTAAGTTTTAGAGGCAAGTTGTTGAGCTGCCTATTATCTAGTGCTTAGTTTGGAATTAGTTCAAACTGCTTCTAGAAGGATGAGCTCGACCCCTAGAGGCAAGGGAAGAGGTTAGCTTGCCTATATTATGTGTTTTCTTAGTCATTTTGAAGGTTGGAAGGTTGGACTCTTGTGGGAGAAAGTTTCATTGTATATTGTACATCTATGCAATTTAAAGAAAAGAAGGTCAGGGTTTTGCAGACATCCTTGTGGATTCTGTGGATTTGTGTTGATGGTGTGTTCTCTACATGTTCTTGTAAGTTTTTTTATGTATTCTACGTCTCTCTTTTTCTTCTATTTGGACAGATGAAGTGGTAAAGTTTGAATTCATGCTTTGACATGCTCAGCTTTTTAGTTTGTTCAAAAATTATGTTTTCTACTATCTAGAGAGGATTCAAATGGTTGTTTGCCCTCTTTAGCTCCTTCTCTATCATCCCTGATCATCCATCTCAGATTAAGGCATCAGCGCTCACTCCTACCTTGCCCCAAAGATCCTCCTGCAAAAACTGTGCTCAATCCCCGCACCCTGAATTGCACTCCCTCCAATTGCCACCAAAAAACCAAAAATCTTTAAATCAACCCCCCTTATCAATTTACTAGCCTAATATCTTTGATCCTAATTGGTCAGCTTATCATATTGAAAGATCTACCGAATCTGACCCGAGAGAGCCTTCTCATACCTCGTAGGGCTAGCTACGAGGTGAAATGGTTTGATGTAGCCTTGAGAGTTTGTCTATCTCAGCCTAGGTGAATTCCAAGCGCTAACACCAGGCATCAATAGGACCATAATTCCATCAATCTGCACATCCATTGTTGCGCTACCAAGATCCAAGTACTTTGGGGAGATTACCCTTCCAAGCATCAGATTAGATAGTTGTCCAACAATATTGATAGTGGGGGTATCTCTTCTTCTTCTCCTGGGCATTTTGAAACATTATTCCTTGATAAACTTGTTGTGAATGGGAACATCCTTGACGGCCAGAAAAGAGGTATTTTGACACACAATTTTTTCAATTCTCCCTGGAGTTCAACTTCTTCTAGGGTTTTTTGTTTAGGGTGGACCAACCTTTTAGGATAAGGGGGTGAATTGGCTTGAGGGGAACTCTCTTCCTTCTTCTCTTCAAGTTCTCCAGGTGGAGAAGGTGGGTGATTATTTGGGATCACCTTCGCAGACCAAAGTTTTATCTCTTGGATTTCCACAACATGAACAAGATATGATGTCTCTCCACTATAGACTTGTTGTGCTTGCTTATTGTTTGAGTTCGGATTGGGTTGAGCAGGCATTTGGGGTTGCTTAGGTGGGGGTGTGGTGAGGGAGTTGTGGTTGAGGTTGAGGTTGAGGTGGAGGCAGTAAAGTAGGAGGTTGGGTTGTTTGAGGCCTCCACCTTGGTGAGAGGTTGCCCTATTCAGAAGATTGAGGTGGATATGGTGGAAATGAGGGTTAATATGATAAGGGGGATATTGAGGAGCATAAGGCCAAGTAGGAGGTGTGGGCCATGATGGATGAGTGGAAGGGTACCAAGGCTGGAAAGGTGTAATCTGATTTGGATTTTAATGAGGATAGTGTCCACCTTCCATGCCCCGTTGATATGACCGAGGGCCTTGAGGCCACCTTTCGTTAATGAAGCAGAGTTGCTATGAACCATCTTCTGTCGCTTGGTATACAACCTTCAGAATTGGTAGAGAGGGACATTTGACTATCGCATGGTTTTCTTCATAGACAGAGCATACTTCTATGACATTTAGTGGCCACTCATTCCTAGGGTGTCTTTCAATGCATCTATGGAAGAATATAGCTAGTGCCCTCTCTACTTCCTCTTGCTTCATTTTAATTTGAATAGTATCCCTTTGTATGAAAAAGGTACTCAACATTTCACTCTTAAAATTCTCCAACATACTTCCTATTTCATGTTTGATGGTTTTTGTAGACGAAGATGAACTAACCAGGGCTTGGCTAGACCTACCTTTTTTCCTAGTATCCCTAGATTGATTCTTGAATAGAATCTTGATGTCATCATAAGGTGATTGTTAGATATCTCCTCCAGACAGCATGTTGAGGGTTTCCATTACATCCTCCTGGATCCCTCTGAGAAGAACTAGCTTGAGTGATTTAGGGTCAAGGGTACCGTTAGCCCTCCTATAATTGAGTTGGAATATTTTCTCATAGTCCTCTAAGGGTTCATCTAGACCTAGGGTCATCCTAAACATTTCCTTCTTTTTTTCTTTAGACCCACAGTAATCCCTATAATTTTCATTGAAGGCATGTTGCATTTTGGCCCATGTAGTGATGCTACCTATAGGTAAACTCATAAACCAATGCAAGGCTACATATTTGAGGGTAGATGGAAATAATTTCAGCTTATGTTCATCCTACTAACAACAAAAAACTCAAACATGAAGGCGTCAAGATCCTCAGAGGTTAGTCCATGGAAATGTGGAAGGGAATCTGTTAGGACTCTGGACACCACATATCTCCACAATGGTATGATATTGTCCACTTTGGGCCTAAGCCCTCATGGATTTGTTTTTGGGCTTTACCCCAAAAGGCCTCATACCAATGGAGATATTTGTCCATCCTTATATACCCATGATCCTCCCCACTTCTAGTCAATGTGGGACTTTGGTCGTATACCCAACAATCCTCCCCTCGAACAAAGGACCATCGAGCCTCCCTCAAACGATTATCCATCCGTCCACTCTCTACCAACCAGGATTCTCCGCTCCAATGTGCTGGAAGCACACGCCTTACATGGAGCACCACCTGCCTCGAGAGCTTGCTCTATCCCAGGTCAAATCCTCTTCACCGTGTTGGGACCAAGACACGTCCATGAAGAATCCAAAGCACACCGCTTGTCTAACCGAGCTCATCCATGGATCCCATCGTGATATTACTGGGGCCCACCACCTTCGTTCGGCATTCCGAGTATTCATCCACTTGGCTAACTTCGGGGCATGGCTCTGATACCACTTGTAAGGAATTTGGACACCACATATGTCCACAATGGTATGATATTGTCCACATTGAGCCTAAACCCTCATGGATTTGCTTTTGGGCTTTACCCCCAAAAGGCCTCAAACCAATGGAGATATTTGTCCATCCTTGTATACCCATGATCCTCCCCACTTCTAGTCAATGTGGGACTTTGGTCGTATACCCAACAATGTGCAAGATACAGATAGATGTGGACCTTCTCCTCAAATTATTTTTTATATCCCTTATCTTAGAAATCTCAAAAGATGTGGCTTTCATATTCCCACAAATCAAGGAAGAGGCTATCATTAAAGATCAACAATTTGAGCTCACATATACAGAGTCTAGATATCTCTACCATGTCCTTCCAGATTCTCCTCACCTATAGTATTTTAGACCAGAGCTACAAGGAGCATCAAGTGTTGCAGACAGGTTGATTGGAACCATAGCCCAAAATAAGCCTCAAAACACTTTCCAACAAATCTGGAAACGTGTATAGTGGCCGAACCACTTACTAGCCATATGGTACCATACCCACAGTGTGTCCACCATCCAGCATGGGATATTATCCTAATCATCCTGCACCCATGCAAAACCTTGTTATGTAGGGAACTAGTACCCTCCCATGTAGGCTAGTCAATACTCTCCCATGCAAGGATGTCAATAACGTCCTAGGGCCACAAAGCTAGTTTCCACCTCCTAAGGCACTTATGCAAACAGAGGACAAGGGAATCCTTACTCCCCTTTTACATCGCCCCAACAAAATAATGCACCAACACAACCTCATTCTGGGATTAATTTTTTGTAACCATATTTTAGACAACAATAACAGGCGTTTGAACAGCTGAATACAAAAAATCCATAAAATTCCACTAAAATGAAAGGAAAGAAAAAGAAAAAAGGGGAACTACGATAGGGGTAACAACCAGTAACAACATTTGCAGGAACTAACTAGGGGCAATCCCCCTAACCATAATCAAAACCATGGTCATACCAATAACAACCCACATAATTAGAACAAGAAACCTAGTCGAAGGACTAATCACTCTTGTGTTATTTGTGGTGAATATGAGCATTATAACCATCATTACCCTCAAATCCTTGAGTTGAAGAGGATGCAAGATAACAGGGGCAAGGGGGTGGGAGGAATAAACAACTTGTAGTAATTCAGAATCCTTTCCCCCACCAAGGGGTGGTAAATACTCAGCATGAACCCTCCCAACAACAATATCAAAATCCTCCTAGAGGAAGTTCCCAAAATATGACCAATCATGACATTTTCATGGCAAGGGAAGAAGTTCTCCTATAAACACGAAATCGAGATTACAGAACCCTTTTACAAACCAATCCTTCCATCAAAACCACCATAGTAGCTACAACACCTTTGACGATACCTCAAACCATAGTATAAACCATTCCATGAATAGTCAAATGGCGACTACATCAAGGAGGACAAAACTCAAAAGCTACCCATAGCTACAACGTTGTGGATGATCTAGCTTAATCCCCATCAACTATGTCAGCATTGGAAGTATTACAAACATGCCTAACTCAATGGATAATCCTACTTTCCGCATTAGGCACAATCAACCCAATAACTTCTTATTTGTTGGCTTTCTATTTGGATAATGCTACTCCACGCCTTACATCGATAGTCACCTTCCAAATTCTAGCCACCATTTGGAACATTAACATCCATCTTTTCATAGTTGATGAGGCAACATCCACATGTATCATGCTCAAAATAGTTTGGCAAAAAATAGGATCCCTTGAGCTCAAATCATCGCCCATCACCCTTAGAGCATATGATGGGTGCCAGTCAACCCCCGCGTACCATTTCTAGGACATTTTGGTAGAGCTCGCTCATAAAATTGTTCTCATAGACAACAATGTCCTCGATGCCCAACTAGATTACAATATCCTTCTTAGCCATAGATACATGTATGCAATGACTATAGTAACATATTCAATACTTTGTATCATGATGTTGGCCCATGATGGGAAAGCCATTAATTTTGATCAACTCATTGACCACGAGAAAAATAAATTCACCACTCTGAATGGTGTATTACCTTTCTTAAGATCTCACATTGAAATGATCATGCCCTTTATTGAAGCAAGTCTAGGGATGTTCAAGGAATCATCACTATTTCGTACATATCCTAGAGTCCCACCTTTTATAGAGGTTTCCACAGCAGCCCCAATGTGCATCACAACTCCACTGCTAGGATTACAGACTCAACACTCCTACCATATTCTATCACTCAAATACCCTTCTTGTGTCACCCACTAGGTTTTTTCTCCCACCAAGTCACAAAAACACTCATTGCCTAATATGGGCCTTGTGGTACATGTATGGTATCTAGCCCCACATACCATATTAGAAAAATTGGGTATTACCTTGATGAGCATCATTCATATAGCCACCCCTCAAGAAACCACCCCAAAATGAGTTATGCTTGCATTCACACCAGTAGGTGCCAACAAGAGGGATAAGAAAAAAGGGAAGAGGTGGAAGCCTATAACACTTCCTCATCTAGGGTACCACAACCCTATGCATTATGTGAAGTATTAGGGTCCCTAAAATTGTAAGAGTGTTGCACTAAAAATTGTTACCATGACTATCTACAGTTAGTATGGCTCCATCAACAGTCATACTATCCTCCTTGTCAAGCCTTATACTTCTACTCTCCATGTCAAACTTCAAGAAAGAGAGAAAGTCATTAAAAATCATGTTTATCTCTGGGTACACAGGTTCTCTCTACCTTGCCTGTGTGTATGCATCCCAAGCTCATTGTACCTGTGTACTTGTACGCTCTGTAAGTCAAGGGATGGGTGCGTACTCCTGTAAAGGTCAAAAGGCACGAGTTTCATCTTAAAAAAGTTACTTGTGGTCATTTCTAGAGCATTATAGAAGATTGTTTGACGTGTATTGAGCGCCTCCAGATGGTTCATGCATCCCTATGAAAGAGGAACTTATCCCATCAAGAGAGGAACTACCCCATCCAAAAGAGGGAGTATCCCATTGATGTTGGAACTGAATAACCTCTTCTAGAATGCTATAAATACAGGCATTGGGCCAAAGGAGGGGAGGTTTGAAAGCTGAACATTCGATAGGGTAAATGCTGCTGGAATTAGGACTTCCATTTGTTGACTTGTGAGGAGAGATCACTATCCTTCCTTGTTGCCATAGTGGGAGTGGGTGAGCTTGTCAAAGTAGAGGAAATCTCTTGCTGGACCCTGGGAGGAGCTTGCACAACACCAAGGCTCAGGTTGTAATGGTTCCTTTTTTGTTTCCTTAATACAAATAAGTCCATTCTTCTCAATGATTTGTTGTTAATGAATTATTTCATGTACTCCTTGGTCTATGTGATGAATATGCTTTGTTTTATGAATTATTCAGGGGTTATGTAATCGTTTGCTTTGTTAGTGTATGCAGGTCTTAAAGTGAAGGAGGAGCTCATCTGGATCAGCAAGGCTGGACTGTTACAACAAGCGTTGGACCTAAGGTAAGATCGGAAAACACTTGATCTCTCATAGAATAATGTGTGTTTAGGAAGGATTTCTCTTAATTGTCTTGTTTGTCACTAGAGAGTCTTAGACTCCTAGGGAGGTTAGATTTGTCCGCAAAAATAACTCTTTCCGCATGACACCACTTTCAATAAAATACTTCCACACATATCTCATACCATATTCATGAGTGGTGTAAATGATGTAGTATTTGTAAGGTGGACATTTCACAACCGCTTCTTTTGGATTTCATTCTCAAATCACATTTTCTAGTTATAGAAAAAGATGTTGCAACCACCCTAACATAGAATGAAGAAGAAGCCATTTCCAAAGCTCAACAATTTAAGTTTATATACACACTCTACGTACCTTTACCCTATTATACCCGATGATCCTTGCCTGCAATCTTTCATACGAGATAAACTTGGGGCATCTAATGTTGTTGATTGGTTTATTGGGAATGTAACCCAATTTTAATCTAGGAACCCTACCCCATATCAAGGAAACAAATTTGAACCTCCCGCTTCTCATTTTCCCAGTACCTTTTCCTAACCCTCCCATACATGGAAACTAGTACCCAATGTAGACGCTAGAAGGCACATCTACTTCCCAATTAGTTTTATGGAAACCCCCACAAGGGAATTTGTACTTTCCCTTTCATGGTCCCTCACAAAACAACATTACCTATCAACATAATGTTGGAGTCAATTTTGTCCAACCTTCCTTTCCTCAACAAAAATAGTCATTTGAGCAACTTAATACTGAAAATACACCCAACCAAGAAAAGAAACAAGGAATAAACCAAAATGGAACCAAGGGAATAGAGGTAACCAACAAAAATTGAATGTGCATACTAGGGTAAATTCCCCCAATCAAAACCAAGGTACCAATAATACGTAGAAACAAAATAAGAATGTTGGTTATCAAACTAACCATGCTTGTGTGATTGACAGAGAGTATGGGCACGATACCCATCATTTTCCTCAACTCCTAGATTTGAAATTCATGATAGAGGCTAAGGGGTAGAGTGATGCTAACTAACAACCTATTGTGCTGCAAAACCCATTTCCAAAGCAAGGAACCATATCTATATAGTATGAGGCAATTCCTCCACCATACTAGAATTAGGGTAGGAGTAGTTCTAATGACACCACCAATAATGAAATTTATATGTAAGAAACAAATGTCTTACTTCAAACACATCATTGTGATTATGCAACCCCTACGAAACCTAACCCTTCGAAATCTAAAGTAATTCCCACCACTGTAATTATGTCATATTTTCCAAATCTCATGACCTTCCATCGAACCTATTTCCAATATGGTCAAAGCACCATTGTAACAAACTGCACGAAATCCAAAGGTGAGATATAGTTATAGCATTGTAGACTATCCTATACAATCTCCATTAGACATGTCCACTTTGGAGGTTCTTCAAAATTTTCAAACTAAACAAAAAGACTTACTTTCTACATTAGGCAACATTGATCCCTTACAATTATGATTAATCACATTTGACTTGGACAACTTAGAACTGTAGCCACCATCACTAGTCACATTTGAAATTCCAATGACTATCTAAACCATCATCATTCATCAATGCATCATCGATGAGGAGGCATCAACTTGCATTATGTAAAATTTAATTTGGCATAAATTAAGCTCCCCTAAACTCACTACTTCCTCCATCACATTGAAGGTATTAGTTCCAGTCTTCACAGCCTGTCACCAGAGATGGGCTCTTACTATGTCTAGTTTCCAGAGATGTTTTTCACATGAGTTTCAATGCAAATCATATCCTAAGTATGTCCATTAGAAGCATCTCAGAAACATATTTCCAATGATATATTACACTCCCGTAACCTGTTCCTGGATCAAAAGATATGATCAAAATGAATGATTGATTCTTGGTTATGCATGTTTTGAGGTTATTTGTTGCACACAGGGATAGTTTCTGAAGTAATGGACATGAATTTTACAAAAGTGAAAGAGGTTTTGTCAATCACATACCAAATAACAAAAAAAACCTTCAGTTTAGGCACAGGTGTTACTATGTGGGAGATATGCGGTGATATTTGAAGCCTACATTAAAGCAAAACAAATTTTGAATTTGTTTTACTGTTTTAGTCATTGTAGTACGGTAGCATTTTACAACATATGGAAAGTAATTTTTAGAAACCCAAGGAGGTTGTTTTCAACCACAAGCCATATAAAAAAATCCCTTTTAGTTTATTCACAGGTGTCACCAATTGGAATATTTGACTAGATCTTTACAACCTATTTTTACAGATTTAAATATTTAATGATTTCCTATTTTAGAGATTATTTTGTGGCACAGATTCTGAGCAACTGGAAATGAATTTCCAAAATTTAAGAGACTCTTTTCTCAAAAATTTCCTTATATAAAAAACCTTTTTCATTTTTGTAACAGGTGTTATGGTTCAAGAGATACGAGTTCCTCTTTGACCCTTATTTTCGGAAATTCGATCCAATTTAATGTAATTGATTCTATCTCGAGGGAGATGGTTGAGCTCAAATCCCTTAGTACAAGGATGAGATAATTGTATATATTTTATGAATTTTAGAGTGTAAAGGGTTAGATTTTTTTATTAGAGGAAAGCTTCTTTGGACTGTGTAAATCTTTTTCTGAATATTATTTTTAATGGAGCTGTTTCTGTCCTTAGATTTGGGATCCATCACGGTGTTTAATATGCAACATGTTTTTCTTGTAAATTCATTTCCATGCTTTTTTTTTCTACTAATTTTGTTACATCATTCTCTAAGGGAAGTGTTAGGAATCCATCCACTCATGATGCTCCTTGCACAATGATTATGTCGTTTAATGTAGTGGTTATCTTTTCAGAATCCATCCTTTGTTACATGCTCTATTGAGTAACCCTGTGGTTCTCTTTCTTCTAAAGTTGCCACTATAGATCCATCCCTTGATTGATGCCTGCAAGGTAGCGGTATTTGTCCTCTTTTCTTCTCTCATTATATCTTTAATTTGGCTGAACAATGCACTTACTTTGCCCCAAGTTTGCCAGCAGAAAAGTAGTCTTGATTCCATATCCCAATGGTCCCTTCTCTTGTTGTTTTCGATCCACAAATTTTAACCAAATCATTCTTCATAGCTAGCCTAAGATTCACTTATTGCAGCCACATTTTGTTGGCAAAGAGAGAGCCCTCTTTGGTTTGGCAGGGCTAGATTCCAGATCAAAATCTTGGTTTGTGGTTACCTTGGAATTACCTCTTCTCATCCTTGAGGTTCATTCTGAGTGCTAACATATTGGCGTCGTTGCCAAGGACGAGGTGATAGATCTTCTTCGAGAAAGATCGTTCAAGTTGTAGATCTGATTGTTGATGGTGGACTGCAGTCAAACACATATGAAGGCTGAAATCGTTCACCTGGTGACTCCATTGTTCAAGATCCCAAGCTTCAAAGTTCAGAGCGACTTCATTGCCAAAGAATCCAAATTTCAGAGCATTGATGGTAATCACCAATGATAGGGTATGTGGAAAATCCTTTATCTAGGGAAATATTACTAACTTTAAGGAATGAGTTAGAGAAATTTTAGATTGATTAGAGTTTCTCAACATTAGTATTTCATTGTTTGAAATCTAGCTGACTCACACCTGAAGGTAAAAAATGTTTTCTTGGTTTAGTTGCTGAAAGCTTAGAAATTGAAATTGAACTATTGGATGTTCAAATTGAATCATATTATTTGCAATATCCTAAATAATTCTTGGAAACTCACCCTCCTCCTAAAGAAGAAAAGGTAAGGCTGCCCTTGGATGGTTGCATTGAAGGATGTTTTTATTACAGCAAGGATGTGACAATCTCTAGCCAAGAGCATATGTTAATGAGTTGGGGTAGTAGATAAAATCTGGTTTTTATGATCTTATAGTAGCATATATGGAATATCTTCTTAAGTTGCATGAAAAAATAGATTTCCTTTTACACAGCCAGACTCATTTTGTGCATGTATGGCTGTCAGCATTTCCAATTGTGCCCTGGTTTAAGCACTCCCTAGCATCATCATTGCCACAACTTCTTGATTGGTTGGTCTGGCATTACAACATTAGTTGATTTGTCAATTTTGCATCAAATTAGGGCAGATTTGTAAATAAATAAGTTGTCGAAGGCAACATTTCATTTTTCGGTATTTTTTTATGTACATATTGCAGTATGTATATGTTTTTGGATTGGTATGAGTTTTTTGGGTTTATAGCTATTTGTGACCTTATTTCCCAATGGATGAGGCACTTGGTCTACGGTGTTCTTGACTCCTCCAAGGAGCTGGCATCCCCAATAAGGCCAATGTTAGTTCCAGTCTTCACAGCCTGTCACCCGAGATCAAAATGAGCTCTTACTATGTCTAGTTTTCAGAGATGTTTTGCACATGAGTTTCAGTGCAAATCATATCCTAAGTATGTCCATCAGAAGTAGGTTAGAAAAATATTTCCAACAGTATATCACACTCCCATAACCATTTCTTGGATTAGAAGATATGATTGAAATGAATGATTGATTCTTGGTTATGCATGTTTTGAGGTCATTTGCTGCACAAAGGGACAAGTTTACTATGAAATCAGTTTCTAAAGTAATGAACATGAATTTTACAAAAGTGAAAGAGGCTTTTGTTAATAACATACCAAATAACAAAAAAATTCCTTCATTTTATGCATAGGTGTTACTATGCGAGAGATATGCAGTGATATTTGAAGCCTACATTAAAACACAACAGATTTTGCATTTGTTTTATTGTTTCAGTCATTGTAGTGCGGCGCCATTTTGCAACATATGGAAAGTAACTTTTAGAAACCCAAGGGGGCTTTTGTCAACCATGAGCCATACAACAAAAACCTCTTTCATTTTAATCACAGGTGTTGTGAATTGGAACACTTGACTAGATCTTTACAACCTATTTTCACAGATTTAAATATTTAATGATTTCCTATTTTAGAGATTATTTTGTGGCACCGATTCCAAGAAACTGGAAACGAATTTCCAAAATTTGAGAGAGGGTTTTCTCACACATGACATTATCTACAAAAATCTCTTTCTTTTTTGTAACAAGTATTATGGTTCAACAGATATGAGATCATCTTTGGCCCCTATTTTTAGAAATTCGGTCCAAATTTAATGTAACTAATTCTATCTTGAGGGAGATGGTTGAGCTGAAATCCCTTAGTACATGGATGAGCTAATTGTATATATTTTATGAATTTTAGAGTGTAAAGGGTTTGATTTTTTCAACAGAGGAAAGCTGCTTTGGACTGTGTAAAGATTTTTCTGAATATTATTTTTAATGGAACAGTTTCTGCCCTTTAGATTTGAGATCCATCACAGTGTTTAATGTGTAGCATGTTTTTCTTGTAAATTCATTTCCATGCTTTGTTTTTTCTACTAGTTTTGTTACAAAATTCTCTAAGGGAAGTGTTAGGAATCCATCCACTCATGATTCTCCTTTCACAATGATTATGTTGTTTAATGTAGTGGTTAACTTTTCAGAATCCATCCTTTGTTAGATGCTCTATTGAGTAACCCTGTGCTTCTCTTTCTTCTAAAGTTGCCACTGTAGATCCATCCCCTGATTGATGCCTACAGGGCAATGGTCTTTCTCCTCTTTTATTCTATGATTATATCTTTAATCTACCTGAACATTGCACTTACTTTGCCCCAAGTTTGCTGGCAGAAACTAGCCTCGATTCCATAGCCCAATGGCCCCTTCTCTCACTAATTTCGATCCACAAATTTTAACCAAATCATTCTTCATAGCTAGCCTAAGATTCACTTATTGCAGCCACATTTTGTTGGCAAAGAGAGAGCCCTCTCTGTTCTGGCAAGTCAAGATGTGAAATTGAAAGCTTGGTCTGTGGTTACCTCGGAATTGCCTCTTCTCAGCCTTATGGTTCACTCTGAGTGCTAACAGAGGGCATATGAAAGTCGCCCCTCATCACTTATTGAACTCTTTTAAAATGTTCTGGTTGAACTCACTAGAAAGATAGTTCTCATCAATATCAAATTTCTTGATGCCCCTCTCAATTATAACATCTTGTTTGGATGAAGTTAAATTTATGACATGAAATTTTTGGCATCATCCATTTTTTAGACCATGAGCTTCCCACATAACAAGAAAATAATTACCATCGACCAATTGACACATTATGAAATGAGGACCTCATCCTCACCTAACAATGCATTACCCTTTTTTAGGTCCTATAAATAATTGGTCCCTGCCTTAATTGAGGTTAGGTCATGAATCTTTAAACACTCTTCTCTCCTTGGCACTTATCTAGGGGACCGTTCCATGGTAAAATATACTTCTACTTCTCATATGTATGTTGTTTCCACAAAATCTGGCACACACTATTTAAGATTCTCAACTGCCACAAGAACCCATGATGAGTGATACCTAATTTCTTCCATACATTATCACCGAAACTCCTTTCCTCTACCCCCCACCCGCTTTCATTTTACATCAAGTAATGGAAACACTTACCTTTCCTAACATGGTGTTGGAATTCCCAATCTTGTACTTGGCATCCCCTACCACTCCATCTATACCAGTGAAAATTCATGTTATTCCCACTACCACAATGGTTGTTACCCAATCCATAGAAACACCAGAAGGTACATAAGGAAAGGGTACCTAGAAAGCCAAGAAGAAAGACCCCTCTAACACATCTTCTTCTAGGTACCTCCCCATGCACACTATCTGGTATTATGGGATACCTTACCAATAAATTCCTCTCATTGGAAGAATTGAAATCCCTTCTTCATGTCCTCGAACTTCCAATTCAATCCTCTCTAGTCAACGATGAGAAAACCAACACACCTCGTAATAAGGGATTGCATACAAACCATCCTTACACCAATTTTGTGCTATATGGACATTACATACATCATTATCCTGAAATCCTTGGATATCATGATGCTTTGAATGCATTAAATCCTACTACCATGGTTGCACAACCTCTTCCCCCACCCCATGTGCAAATGATTCACCTCAAACAATTTACTACATCTCCTCTAAGGATAACTATTGACGAGCACACCCATGTGCTCTCCACACTCATACCTCACATTTTGCATTACCATCTATAGGAAAGAAGAAGAAGAAGAAGTTGAAGGAGAACACCTCGACCCATAAGAAAAAACCTTGATGCACCCTATGTGATGGGCTGGGACATTTTATCAATTGATATTTCGATTTTTGAAAGGTTTTGGAACCAAGTGAGGTGGTCTCAGGAAAATTCCCAAGGATTTTGGGTGGACGTGGTTTAATATCCGGGAAGCCCTCGATAGGTAGGTGGAGACAAGAAAATTCCTCAAGCCATTGGTGAAGAAACTCTGAGGCATCCAAGCTTGTTTTTGGGCTTAGTGATCCCTTGACTGGTTTTGGCAAGTTCATGATAACCTAAGGGTGGAGGTGGTTTAAACTCTGGGAATCCCTAGTTTTTTATGTCTTGGTTTGCTTATGTGATCTCTTGATTGGTTTTCGTAAAATTGCTGGAGCATGAGGGTAGAGGTGGTTTAACCTCCAAGAAACCCACATTCATGCTTGTAATATGGCACGGGGGTGATGTGCTGAAAGAAGTATTTGGTTCAGTCCAATCTATGGTCGGATGGTACATGAAAATACATGACTTGGTTGGATTTTATATCAATTAATAAGAGCTATTTTCCTATTGTAATTTATGAGAAATTGTAATCTATGTGATTTTATGATTGTTATGCCATGGTTAATAATTTGGTAATATGTTGGTTATAAGCATGGATTTGCAATGCACTCTAGCTACGGATTGTTAAGGATTTGATAAATCTATGATGGTTAATGAATGCATGGGCTAAAAAATGTTATTGCAGCTATTATGTGAGGGCATTAGACCTTCTTGGTGATTCTCAAATAAGTTTCAAACTCCTATCTTCAGATATGCATTCATGACCTATAGATTACATGGTCACCATATGTTTGACAAAATGAATGTCATGGTTAGGCTTCGTTAGGTTAAGTATTTGATCAAGTTTTATATGATTTCCATTGTCTTCAAGTATTTTATCATTTTGGAAAGTTTCTAGAAGTTATGGGCAGTGGTTTAGAGGTTGGCTTGGAATTGTGGCTCAAATCTTGAGACTATAGGAACTAAACTGAGTAGTTTAGATCACAACGACACTCAAGTAGGCTTCTGCATATAGTTGGATGGTCACAACCACACTCTTGCAGGCTTGTGCATGAAGTTGGGGTGTTAAGTCACTAAAAAGGCAGTTTAGCTTAGGGTTTGGTCACCTAGAGTAGTCCTTTGGCCCTTGAATGTCTTGTAAGCTTTGTAGGATGTCAATTTGTGGTAAGTGAGTTCTAGTTGTTAACCACACTTCCATAATTGAACATTCGAGGTCGATTCATGTCATAGTAACTCTTCGTCTCATGTTTAACCTAGACTGGTGAAAGGGAGTAAATGTGGGAGGGGGTGGTTACATAAACCACTGTACTTTTGAATGATATGCATATGTTAAATATGTTGGTTTATTTCCCATATTATTGATGAGAAAGGTTGGTTCCTATATGAATAAATGATATTAAATGTTGTGTAATAGTTGAGGAACAGTTATTACCATAAGGGTTGATATATTCATGTTTTCATATTAATCATTGAATTGAATAAAACATGCTAGTCATTGTGATGCTAGATTTCCTATAACACCCAAATTCATATGATTATTTGCATAAATAAGTGTTGATGGTTCCCTAAATTATTCCTAATGGATGAGACTATGTATGTATTGATCTTAAATTTGGCTTAACCATGGGAGATCGGTAATCATATTAAATTGATTGCCTAAATGAAATGAATTGGATATTAGACCTTATTTTAAATTTTGTAAACCTCTAAAGAGATAGCATGTATCATATATATATATTATAATATATATATATATTTTATATAATATATATATATATAGACACACATGCGCACACCAAAATGGATATGATTCTTTATAAATAAGTGTTGATGGTCCCCTAAATTACTCCTAAGGGATGAGACTATGTATGTATTGATCTTAAATATGAATAATGGTTTAATTGGCCTCACCATGGGAGATGGGTAAATATCTATTATATTAAGTTGATTGTCTCAATGAAATGAATTGATTATTAGACCTTATTTTATATTTTCTAAAGCTCTCAAGAGATAACTTGTATATATATATAATATATTATATATTATTATTATATATTATATATATATATATATAGATATATTAAACTAACAATTGGTCTAGTATGTGTGTGTGTAAGCCTGAGTGAATGCTAGTAGGAATTGTGAAAATTTTCTAAGTGTAAACTGTCCACAAAGAAAGCTAAAGGCTTATCGTGAGGACCTACAGGTCAGGGATCGATAACTCAACTGAGTGGGCAGATTCAATTTATTTATTTATTTATTTATTTATTTATTTTTTCCAGTTCGAGCACTAAGCGACCTAACTACTTGTCGGGGCCCAGTTACGAATTGACAAGATCGGGGGTTGGGCTAGTCAGCTTGAAATCCAACATTCACATGGAATAGCATCCGATTATTAGTTGTGACCAAGTAGGTTAGGCTGACATCAATTTTGGGGGTCAAGGTAATCGACTAGGCCAAGTAGGTCAAGCCCTGGAAGCAAGACAGAGGCCATTGAGAATTTGAGGAAGGGGCTTGAGCAACAAGGAGGCCATATGGCGAGGTTCTAGGATGAGAGGCTAGGGTACTCACAATAATAAATGATAGGTAATCAGTGATGAATGGATGGTATATATTGTAATGTTGAGCACCCCCCTTCCCCCCAACTTAAACAAGGGAATGTGGGGGTCTGCATTTGTCCTCATCCATTAGATTGGCATGAAAATCAATCATCATTGGATTATGAATCTGGAACTGTGCCCTGAAACCATGAACATGGAATGATATACGGAATTTTTTTTGCGCTAGTGTTTTAGGTATCCAGGGTTTCCTAATGAAATTCCTTTGCACATTCAATGATAAAACTAAAAATTTATTCAATAACACAACATTACAAGGTTCTTACTAATTGTCATTACTAAGTCATCAACAATGATCCCATTAATAATTGATCAATGATGCCACTATTTATCTATACTTATAGAGAAATTTAAGAATCCAATAATGTCTTCACCAAAATAACTAATGAATAGATGTACACATATGCACCAATGATCTGATCTTGTTTATGGACAGCTAGTATTCCTAAAAGTTCAGATTAACACTAAATAAATACCCTCATATCCAAGGCTACTACAAGAGGGCTAATACTACGTCTTAATACCTTTGGATTTCCTTTATAAGTCACCTCCACATTCAACCTCAAATCCTGCACCAGCCGAGATTTAGGACAAATTGTTGCTTGATGTGAAACTTCGGTTATGCTTCAAGACTTTCAGGACCACCTTGGGATGACAATAAAACCAAACTTTAGGAGTATACTAGCCTTAGAAAAACTCCACAGGGATACTTGACCAAATCTATCATAGAAGGCCTCGCTATTGTAAGAAACGTATCATAGACATGATTTTTTGCCTCAAGTGACCTGCGGCTACCTCATAATGTCTTGTGGTCACCTTAGATGAGCACATGGCTTCCTCAGAAGGGACCTGTGACTACCTCATAAGGGCATATATCTACCTCAAAAGGACCTATTTCCACCTTAGGAAATTTCATTTAGGGATTGTGGCTTCCTCAGGGATGATGTCCCTTTCTCGGAAAATTTTAGCTAGCTTTAGAAATAACCCTTTGTTTCCTCCAACAAATTGTTTACCCTGCAAATTCCTTATGCCAACCTTTGTTTCACCATTAAAATCGCAATTGTTTCAGACGTAATATTTCCTTTCCTTCCAAAACATAAAATAGAAAATAATATATCAATTAGGGTGGAATATTTCGCCACCAAAATTGATAGAGAGAAGGGATTTCAACCCTTAGAGATATAGCTCAAAAAATAGATGATTTACACCCTAATTAATGATTTTTTTTCATGTTAACTCTTGTCTAATTATACATTTCTCCATGGGCTTCAAGATGTGAGGGGTTGTAGGTGCAACCCCTAGTTTTGGGTTTTTTCACCCCATTTGACCCAACTTTTGCCCCAAAATGGTAAAAATTGGGTTTTCTACCCCTTTATTAAGATTCCATCCTATGGGGTCAAAGAGGCTATTTCGTCCCTCATTATCCCTTAATTTGAAGAGGACACTACAAAACACAAACCTTCCCCCTTTGAGATATGGAAGGGGAGTGGTACGCATTTTATGTTTGCCATTGATATCCTCACGAACCAAGAGCCATCAGATGGGCAGGTGGATTGAAGGGCACACTTTTACATCACGGTTGTTGAATTGAATGTGCCCTATTTCACCATTGGATAGAAGGGGGGAGGGTGTCATGGAGGTGCCAAGATGGGTAAGATATGTATATATATATCTGTGTGTGTGTGTGTGTGTGTGTGTAGGGGGAGGGTGTCATGTAGGTGCTAAGATGGGTAAGATATATATATATATATATATATTTGGAGCTAAGGACTCATCGAAGCTATCTGGTATAGAATCTTGGGCCACAGAGGCATGTCGTGTGTACAAACCACATAGGATGAGAGAAAGGTGGCATGCCATGAGATATTTGAGCACCATTGCGATGATGTGGTATTGAAGAAACATGCCATGTAGGCACCACATGGGGGCCATGTGGGTGCCACATGACAATTTAAGGTCAGAATATAGGGTTGATCATTATAACTTTGGGAAGCCATGACTTTTGATTCTAGAACCTAAATGAGGTAAAATTTTATATCACCGTAATCACCTCAAAGAAATGAACAAAATGGTACCATCTGTTTTGGGTTTTGGGGAGTTTGAGAAAGGTTGAAACTTTTAGACCCCACTTCCATAATAGAACATTGGGAGTTGGGTCAACATAGTGACCACCTCCTTTGGGTTAGGATGATAAGGGGTGTGTTATAATCTTTTTATTTATAGTCTTCCATGATCTGATATGGATGTCACTCTAAGGAAGAAATAGAATATGTAGGGTAAGTAAAAAGTGGATACCATTATAGAGAATAATATTTCATTGAAGTGTTAGATAAATACAAATTATAATATTGAGATTGATCAAAAATCATATATTGAGGCTTGAGCTACCATGGATACATCTAATTGATAAAAAACAATTGCTTGGGCTCACCAACTTCCTGATATGAAACTTTAAATATAAGAAATGATTGGTAATTACTACCGTCATGGTTGTATATGCAAAAATATCCAACCTCCATGTGATCGGATGGGCATTCCCTAAATGGGTTCTTTCTTCTACACTCGGGGAAAAATATTTCCAAACCCAACTCTACTCCTTCCATATTCTTATTTAATTTTAGTGTATCAATTGAGAACTTAGTGAGTTGAGTATATTAGCCTTGAATACTATAGTATTTTTCCAATCTAAGCTCTAGTAACCCCATTACCAACAATTTTATTAACTTTCACCAATATATCCCTTGTTTCTTTCCTGGTCCTTGATTTTCCTCTAGAATATCTTTGACATAACTCCAGAATGATATCATACAACTATTGCAACACATCACTTCCATCCATCAAGTTTAGGATGTCAATATAGTTGTCAAAAATCCTACATAGCACTAGGACACATAGTGTGTCTTATGCCAATCCTCCTTATCTTATCCACTACTAGTCATAATTGAACACTTGGACATAATATTCTAATCTTTCATCTTTCTTTTGAGTCATCCTAATGACTTATTCCCTCTTATTCTTTTCCTTGCAATAATCTTGATATTTTTCTAACCTTTTCTTCATTTTTTCCCATGTGTGTATACCATCTCTACCAATACCCATGTACTGATGTAATGCAATACTTTGGAGTGTAGTAGGAAAAAGTTTCAACTGTTGGGAATTAGAAACATAATCTTAGATTCTTTAGAGAATGTTGAACTCAAAAAGGAATGTGTCTAGATCTTCTTTGGATAAGCCATGTATGTTGGGTAAGGGTGAATGAAAAATGTTCTTCATATTAATTTATTCTTCTAATTTTCTAAAAAGGAATTAAAAAGTATATGCTTCCCCCTTAACAAGGTTTTCATGTGCCATTTCTTAGTGAAAATTACCCTCCTTCTTGTAAGGTACTTCAAGAGAGTTAGGAAAGAGAACTTCTTTAAAATGGAACTACTCTTCTCTCTTTTCTTTATGGAATAGTATCTCTACTTGTGTAGAATATGAGGGTGCACTAAATCAAGTCCCTAAGTGGAATTTTTTGACTTCTTTTAGTGAGAGAGCTTGTCATTGGACTCAAGTAGTTAGGTTAGACATGCATATTTTCTTCTTATGGGGATTTTTGATAGAGCTAACAAATCCACCCTTTTCGTCTCTAATTATATTCATGGAAATTTAAATAAAATTTTTTCTTGAAACAAATCAAGTTGAAGATAATTTCACATAAAAACACATAACACGAAATTTCTTAAAACATGCGCACACTATTTGAAACAAACCAAGAAACAAAAATATTTATTGTATCATTGATAGTTCCCTAGCGATGATGCCAAAAATGACAAATCTTTCAATTACATTTGAATTCCTTAGAAGATAAATTAAAAAGTGTAAATTTAATTATCAATAAGATTTTCATTTGGAACTTATGAACTCTCATGCACCATATATGCTAGCATGATATGTTAAGTGCTAATGAAGGTATGGTACTAATTAAATAACCATAGAATTTAGGTATTATTTAAATTTATCAAGTCACCAAATAAAACTGGCACACACACACACACTAATAATAATTGAAAGGATTCACACAAATTTTGGAATTGATATGCTAACTATTGTTGCATATTTTAAACACACTTGTGAGAAGTAGTGAGTGGCCTATGACAACCTCTACTCTCAATCACCTACAAGGATCATAAGGAACACTCTTACAGAAAGGGAAACATAATCTAAAATTACAAAAAAGTTGTAACACCCCATCCCAGGTCTACCAAAAGTAACCATGCCAACCAGGGTAAAGATGAGGATAGATTTTACTACAATCAAGTTTGACCTCCTATGTCACCTTAAGGAAGTAGAATCGAAAAAAAATCACATACAGTCATCCAACATCATCATTAAAACCCTCAAGAAACAAGTCAGCCACTCAAACAGCCTAACCTTTGGTCCTATTGTTGTTTCGCAACTCTTAGGCCATAGTCGCTCTCATGCTATGGGAAAGGGAGTGACCAACAACCAAAATTCGCTCTCACAAGCCTGCTTGCCAGTGACTATCGACCAAAATTACTAGTTTTGTGCTAGCAACCCCCAAATTTAAGTCACTTTTCTATACCATAATCCTAGCCTCTACCCAGAAGTTGTTTTAAATTCTAAAATTCATTAAAAACATAATAACAATTTTTATCAATCAAAAATCACCCTCAGGACTAGGCCTGAGAATCCCCAACTAGGACTAGAATTATGTCAAACACCTGGCATCAATGAAACCTACAGGTCTAGAGTACAAGACAGAGCATAAATGATTGAAACAACTTATGAAAAATAACTAGAAGGATCAAATCCTTCTCCATTGAACTACTACATCATCAATTAGGTATTGCATCCATCCATTTAACAGTTGCAAGTAAATACATGAAATAACCATGACATGAACCAATCATTCAACCATGGTTATAACCAACATAAACCATATAAATATTGGAGATATGACAACCATTAAATCCACATATAAATCAGTTCAAAAGTAAGAGAACTTAGCTTTTATTAATCACAGGAAAATTTGACCAGGTTCGGGACTTCCATGTACCACTCGACCATAGACATGGCTAAACCAAATCTCTATTTCATCTAGTCACCCTCATGCCATATTCCAAGCATGAATTTGGGATCTCATAGAACAACCAATCCAAGAATAGCCAAGGGAATCTAGAGGTTAAGCCACCTCCACCCTCATCAAACCGTGATCACACCAAAACCAGTGCTCCGATCACAACCAAACAGAAGTTGGAATGCCATTTAGAATCCATCACTATCCTTGAGGAATTTTCCGTCTCCTTGTCTCTCAGGCTTTACCATAATCGAAAACCAGATCACTAGGCCCTAAACTAAGACCGCTCCCTCAGGCTTTACCATATATCCTGCCAAAATCAATCAAGGGATTCCTAGGCCTTTGGGAATGAACCTTGATATCACCTCCACCCCAGATTCCAAAATCCATTCGACAAACCAAATCTCAAAAACCGAAATAACATCCCATCATACCATGACATCTCAAAAAAGGTTAGGCTAGTCTGAAAACCACTATCATAACCTAGAAAAACCATGCCATCGACAAAAGGAGAACCATACACCAACATTAAAAGCCATGCATGTCCAAACCGACTAGAAAATCACACATGCAAAAGGTTACATGTAAGTATTCCTACTAAAGCTGCTTGATCCTAGTTTCCTTTCCTTATTCCTTGTTTCATTCCTTTCCTTCCTTTCCTTTATTTTCCTTTCCTTTCTTGCTCCAAACTAGGGTGCTCCAAGAAAACTCTAAGTGACCAAGAGTAAGAGAGAGAGAAATAATGAGAGATCTCCAAAATTGAATTGACAAAAGCCATGAACTGGTCCTCATAAGCCTTTTTATGCATGAGGCATTTGTTTTCTTTATTTTCGATTATTTTCCTTCAAATTCCTCCTCATATGCAACTTGTGACCTTTCACCTTACTTTTCTCCTAAGTTCCTTTATTTTCATAAATAAATGTTTCAAAATGCCTTTTATTCCTTTTAATGCCTTTGCCTTAGCCTTTGCAAATTTTCCTTAGCCAAAGCACACATCCAGTGATGCCCACTAGGATATATTTCCCCAATATTCAACTTGCAATATGTGTCCCTTACTCGTGGTCTTGGTTTTTCCTTTATTAAATTTTATTACATGAAATTTTCACCAAGGTTGTTACAGAACCCTCCCACTTGGGGAACACCATCCTCGATGTTAAAACACACCAAGAACTCAACAAAGCCATTGAAAATAAAACATATTACCTATGGATCTTTAGAACTTATTTCGTTACACTATTTACAATGATGAACCTACTCAAAAGCAAAACATCATGACAATATGACAAGATAATAACCATACCACTTACTGGAGATTTATAACATAACTCATGGTGGTATTTACATCCATATACATATACATATACAAATATCAAAACATCAGCAAAACATATGCCAAACATAAACCAACATCAAACCAACATTTCTTTGCCTCAACCAGCAAACAATGAAGGATATAGGGCTTGCATTTGATCCACCATCTATGATGTAGCTTCTTCAAGCCCAAAGTGCTTCCACTGCACTTTAACTTGCTATATGGATTTCTTCCTGAGCATGAGATGTTTTTGTTGCAATATGCATTGAGGCTCCAGCTGGAATTCTCCTTCTTGCTCCACCTATAGTATAGACCAATCAATAACATGATCAACATCCTTTATATACTTATTAAGCAATGAAATATGGAAAACATCATGGACTTTCATTGTTGGAGGCAATGCAAGTTGATATGCCACTAGTCCAATCCTCTCAAGGATATCGAAAGACCCGCAGTATCGTGGTGCCAACTTGGCACATGAACCAATCCTTAAAGAGATTTTCTTAGGATTGATGCAAAAATACACATGCTCCACAAACTGAAACTCTTTGAACACCATGTGCCGATTTGCATAACTCTTGTTCATCAACATGTCGGGTCCAATAAGTACCTTGTTCACTGGATCACTCTAGCTGATGGGAGTGTTACAACTCTATCCATACGATGCCTCAAAAGGACTCATCCTTAAGGACTCCTCATAACAATTGTTGTATTTGAACTCAACCAATGGAAGATATTCCTCCCATATCTTCTGCTGGTGCATCATGTACATCCTTAGGATATCTTCCAAGATCTTGTTGACCCTCTCTGCCTGACCATCTGTTTGCAGATGATAAGTTGTATTGAAGGCCAACTCTATACTCAAGCTTGCAAATAGCTCCTTCCAAAACTTGGAAGTGAACTTTGCATCCATGTCCAAAACAATCTTCTTTGGAACACCATGTAGATTCACTATCTCTCTCATGAACACCGGTGTTACCTCACTCGCTGAATATATAGTTTTTACTAGAATGAAGTGAGCTACCTTGCTCAACCTGTCAACCATGATCATAATAGAATCTGGTTGCCTCACTCTCCTCGGAAGACCTGTGATCCAATCCATGGAAATGACCTTCCATTTTCATTCCAGAATCACAATAGGCTATAGTAGATCACCTAAATGCTTGCATTCCGACTTTACCTGATGAGAGTCTAAACATCTAGCCATGAACTCTGCCACTTCCTTCTTTAGATTTAGCCAATATTAAAACCTATTCACCATCGTTAATGTCTTTTGATATCTTGGATGACCCAAATACAATTTCACATGAAACTCCCTCAAGATAAGCTTCTTGAGCTCACTACAATCTGGCACATAGATTCTATCTTGAAACCTCACCAAGCCATCTGTTGTGATATGATATTATGCATCGTGATCACTTGTACCTGTACCTATGCCTATACTCTGTTGTAACATGTGCATGATATCCATGTATTTGTCATCTCATTGTCCTGCCTGGAAGATCCTATCTTGTAACTTTGTCCCATAAGAGATTATAGCTGCTATATGATTTACCCACACCTTGCTAAGAGAATTTGCATATGATGTATCTGATATCAAAGTCAAACTCACTAAGGTTAGCCAACCATCTAGCTTGCTTGGTATTTCGATTTGGCTGGTCAAACAAATATCTCAACCCACTATGATTGCTCATCAATGTAAACCTCCTACCTAGAAGATAATGTCTACACATCTTCAATTCATGTATAATCATTGCTATCTTAAGATCATGCATTGGATATTTCTGCTCATGCTCATTTAGTTTCTATGACTCATAGCACACTACCTTTCCTTCTTGCATGATAACTCCACTAAGTCCCCTCTTGCAAGCATCTATACACACTATAAAATTTGCATATGGATCCATAATGTTTAGCACTAGTGCATGTGTCAACATCTTCTTAAGCTTCTCAAAACTATTTTCACATTCTATTGTCCATTCAAACCTCTTACCTTTCTACTGCAATGATGTGATATGATATACAATATGTGAGAAGTTCCTGATGAACGTCCTATAGAAACTTGCCAATCCAATAAATGATCTCACATCATCTACATTCTTCGGAGTTGCCCATTCCATGATGGCCCTTATCTTCTCTAGATCTATTGCGATGCCTTCCTTAGAGACAACATGTCTCAAGTAGTGCACCTTAGTCTGAAAGAAAGTACACTTGTTGAGCTTAGCATACAACTAATTCTCTCTCAACAACCTCAATTATGTTGCTAAGTGTTCGAGGTGTTCTTCCTTAGTCTTAGAATATACCAGTATGTCATCAATGAATACAATAATAAACTTTTCCAAATAAGGATGCAACACATTATTCATCAAACACATGAATGTAGTTGGATGCAATCTTGAAGATATTCTCTTCCTTGATGCATACCTGATGATATCCCAATCTCAAGTTGATCTTAGAGAACATTGTTGCTTCCTTTACCTAATCGAACAAATCATCAATCCTCAGTAAAGGGTACCCATTCTTGATCTTTACCTTGTTCAACTACATGTAATCAATGCACAGTCTAAGAGTACCATCTTCCTTCTTCAAGAATACACTGATTCACCCCAAGGTGATACATTGGGTCTGATGTATCCTTTGTCCAACATTTCCTTTAGCTGCAACTTCAACTATACCAACTCAAGTGTGATCATCCTATAAGGTGCTTTCAATGCTAGAGCTGCCCCTCGCACTAACTCAATAGAAACCTCTACCTCCTTGTGAGGTGGAAACTTTTTAATGTCCTCAGGGAATACATCTTGAAACTACTGCAAAAATGGGTACCTGCTTAACACCTCTACATCCTCAAACTCCTTACCCTTGTCACTGGAAATGTGTACTGCAAACATCACACAACCTTTTTTTCAACTATGCTTAGCTTGCATAGTGGTAACCATCCTCACTGATGTAGGCTTCTTCTTTCCCTATAAGATCCTCTTTTTCCCACTATCATCCACACACTCAATCACCTTGTCGAAGCAATCTACTTTAGTTCTATGAAGGTATAACCAATCCATGTATAAAAGCATACTATACAATCCCAATGGAAATACATTCAAATGCAGTGTTGTAGGCATACCATTTAACACAAATGCACAAGATCTTAGACAATGCTGAACTTGCTTCTTTGTACCTATAGCCAACTATACCAACCAATATTTTGCATGCACTTTTTTTATCAAACCACACTTATCCACTAGGTCAAGATTAATATAACTATAGTTAGATTCAGGATCAATCAAAATAGAAACAACTTGATCACAAAACTTATCATTGACCTCAATGATCTGCCTGCCTATTGTCTCTAGTTGCATAGATCTGAGGAATGCTATGACCAATATCACCAATTGTATACCTCCTAACAACTGTATATCTGGGGTCTACTACCACTCTAATACTACGAAAAATCCCTATTACAATGACCCTTACCACATATCCAACACTACAATGGTTCCCTACCATCGCCTCTAGCCTACTATGCTCCATGTATCTTGTAAGGAACTACATTATCTTTTTCACTTACATCTTGAGGTATTCCTCACTTTGGTGGCCATTTTCCTTTAGCTTTGTCATTTGTTTTCAAGTCATGTTTCAGCTCAACTTTGCACTCCGACTATTCATAACAATACTTCAACTTTTGGATGTCCTCCTCAAATGATCTAGGCTCATTGAACTCGATCTGGTCTTTGTATGAAAATGGAAATACACTAATGAATCTTTGAGCCTTGGTCTTCTCCTCTCTGAGGTAAGGAACTTATCTAAATAGCTCCAAAAATCTACTAGTATACTCCTCATTTGTCATAGAACCCATTCACAACTCATAAAATTCCTTAACTTTGTCATCATAATACCTCTCAGACAAGTACTTCTTCTTGAAGAGAATTTCAAATGCATTCCAAGCCAATTCATCATCATGTATTTCCTTGACGTTCTTCACCTCTTCACACAAAATATCCACTTTACCTTTGAGACTGAAAAGGGATATCTTTGCTTTCATGTTTTCTGAGTAATAATGCAATCTAAAGAATTTCAACAAGTGTCCCCTATCATTCCTCATGTACAGATGATAATGATGATGATCATGATGTCTATCAAAACTAAATCTAAAGTAATTCATGTGTTTGTCACCCCTCCTATCTAGAGTGTCCAACATCCTTCCACCTTTGATAGTGTTAGAACTATCTGACCTATGTCTACTATGAGACCTGCTACCATATGCCTCATTAGTTCTGGGTTGATATGAAGAGGTCTCTATCATTGCAAATATGACAAACTCTAAAGTAATATCGCATTCACCTCCTCTTGTTTCTCTTGTGCCTATATGATTTTGTCATTGTTTGCTTTGCAACTCCTTATTTCTTCCTTCAGTCTTCTCAACATTTCTGCCAAGTCAGAAGAGTGCCCCACACCACGCTACCCATTTGATGCATTGGGAGATTCTATATATTCTACCACCTTGCTAGCCATCTGATATCTTTTCCTGCAAGGCATATTATGTCAACTAAACCAAATCACCATAAATCAATGTACCTTAGCATAACTCGGGGAGGACACCTGGTCTGCAAGATCATCAAATCAACATGATGCATGTACAAAATAACCATAATAACATATATCAATAAGTGCATCAACGCATAGCCATCATACTAACTAGGGTCTAGTCATCAATGCTAGGCCATATCAACAATGCATGATATGACCTCATGCATGACAATAACCATTACTCCAATATACAAATTGGCTCATGCAACTATCCACCTGCATAAGCAATGCCCAATCAACTACACATATGCATAATTGCATGTAGTCGAGCATAAGTTATCAATTCTTGTAATCAACCTACAAGACTGATGCATGTAATTAAATAACCAAGAATACAACCCAACATACAAGGATGTAATCAAGCTGCATATAATTGTATAACTAGTCATATACTCATGACGATGCATTCCATAAAATCAACATCAAGTTCCTCATGATAACCTTACTACTACCATGATCAATATGATACAGTGAAACAAGCACATGGGATGCAAGTGTAAGAGCCACACATGTAAATGACATGCATGCATGACCAAAACATTCACCCATATCTATAGCACTGAATATGACCCAAAGAGAGTGAAATCATGCTCTGATACCAATCTGTAATATCCCCTCCCAAGTCTACCCAAAGTAACCATGCCAATTGGGTTAAACATGAGGAGATATGAAACGACAATCAGATTTTACCTACTATATCACCTTAAGGAAGTGGAATCGATGGAACATCACATATAGTCATCCAATATCATCAAAAAAACCCTTAGGAGACAAGTCAACCACTCAGACAGTTTTTCCTTGGGTCCCACTCCTATTTTGTGTCTCTTAGGCCATATCCGTTCTCATGCTATGGGAAAGGGAGCAACCAACAACCCAAATTCGCTCTCACAAGCCTACCTGCCAGTGACTGTGGACCAAAATCGCTAGTTCTGTGTGAATGACCCTGGGATTTAAGCCACTTTTTTATCCCAGAATCCTGGCCTTTGCCTAGAACTTGTTGTAACTTCCATAATTCATCAAAAATAAAATAAAAATTATGATCAATCAAAAATCACCCTTAGGACTAGGCTTAAGCATCCCCAACTGGGACTGACATTTTTTCACACACTTGGCATCAATGCAACCTACAGGTATAGGATACATGACAGAGCATAAACGACTGAAACAACTTATGAAACATAACGTGAACGATCACCTCCTTCTCCATTGAACTACTACATCATCAATTAGGTCTTGCATCCATCCATTTAATAGTTACAAGTAAATACATGAAATATCCATGACATGAACCAGTAATTTAACCATACTTATAACCAACACAAACCATATAAATATCAGATATATGACAACCATTAAATCCACATATAAGTAAGTGCAAAAGTAAGATAAATTAGCTTTTATTAATCATAGGAAAATCTGACCAGGTTCGGGACTTTCACATACCACTCGACCATAGACATGGCTAAACCAAATCTCTCTTTCAGCGAGCCACCCCCATGCCATATTCCAGGCATGAATGTGGGATCTCATAGAGCAACCAATCCAAGAACAACCAAGGGAATCCTTAGGTTAAACCACCTCCACCCTCATCAAATCGTGATCACACTAAAATCGGTGCTCCAATCACAATTGAACAAAACTTGGAATTCCATCCAAGATCCATCACTATCCTTGAGGAATTTTCCATCTCCTTGTCTCTCAAGATTTACCAATATCCATCACTATCCTTGAGGAAATTTCCATCTCCTTGTCTTTTAGGCTTTACCGCAATCCAAACCCAAGTCACTAGGCCCTAAACCGAGACCATTCCCTCTGGCTTTACCATGTATCTTGCCAAAACCGATCAAGGGATTCCTAGGCCTTTGGGAATGAACTTTGGGACCACCTCCGCCTCAGATTATGAAATCCTCAAGAAAACCAAAGCTCAAAAACCAAAATAACATCCCAACATGCCATGGCATCCGTAAAAAGGCAGGCTAGGCTGAAAACCATTGTCATAACTCGTTAAAACCATACCACCAACAACAAGAGAACTATACACCAACATGAAAAAGCATGCATGTCCAAACCAGCTAGGAAATCACATATTCAAACGGTTACCTGCAAGTATTCCTGCTGAAGGTGCTTAATCTTGCTTTCATTTCCTTATTCCTTGCTTTCTTTCCTTTCCTTTCCTTTCTTTTCATTTCCTTGCTCCAAACTAGAGTGCTCCAAGAAAACTCTAAGTGACCAAGAGTGAGAGAGAGAGAGAGAATAATGAGAGAGCTCCAAGGTTGAACTGACAAGAGGTTGAACTGAAAAAAGCCATGAACTGGTCCTCGGAAACCTTTATATGCATGAGGCCTCTGTTTTCTTCATTTACCATTATTTTCCTTCAATTTCCTCCTCACATGGAACTTGTGACCTTTAACCTTACTTTTCTCCTAAGTTCCTTTATTTTCATAAATAAATGTGCCAAAATGCCTTTTTGGCTTTTAATGCCTTTGCCTTAGTGTTTTCCAATTTTCCTTAGCCAAAACACACATCCAGTGATGCCCACTAGGATATGTTTTCCCAACATTCAACTTGGAATATGTGTCCCTTACCTGTGGTCTTTATTTTTCCTTTATTAACTTTTATTACATGAGCTTTTCACCAGTGCTATTACAAAAGCATCACATTGCATAAAAGTAAACACACTTCAAAAAATTAAACACACTTGCAGAAAAGTAAGCACCTAGTGACTTAATTAAGTTGTTTGTCCAATATCAATCTTTATATGGGAACACATGCTGCAATTAATTGATTAAATGATGAAAATCTAGAAACTATTAGACCGAAATTAAAATAAGGAAACAACAAACCAATGAATTATTAAATTGCAAAAACAAATATGGCAAGCAAATACTATGAGACATCATAAATTATTAACCAACCACAAATGAATAAAGTTAAAAATATCTTATGCTAAAGTTTAGGAAGTATCCGGCTAAGGAGGGGGCCATACTTCCTTAGATGAGGTGCTAATTAAATGTCCAACAAAGAAACTTGTGTTACCAATGCATCACACATATATGAATATGATCAAACAAGAATCAACAATTTTGTATTTAACATAAACTTAGCAAAAAAATGATTACAATTCTCCATACACCACCCGCCGTCCCCCGCAAAAAAAAAAAGAGTGTGAGGGGAGCAGGGATACTCATGCAGAATTATAGTCTTAATTGTAGAATGGAAGGTGGCTACAACCATGAGAATCTTTGATTATCAAGTTGTCTCTCCTTGTTACAATAGTATAGGAAAAATATAGGTTTTATAACAATTGTTGAGTCACTAGCCAGCTCGACATGAAATAGATGGGACAAAACCATTACAATCAAGTTTCCCATGTTGAATGATACTAACTATTCCTTTGTCACTTCCTCAGTTGGCTAGTGGAAGGTTATCGGCTCTCCCCCTTATTAAGTAACTCTAACAGCTATGCAATGGTGAATGGTTGGTTTTCTCACGTTGCCACAGTTCTCGTTAGCAAACAATGCACAAAATTGTTGCAACATTACAGAGGAAGTATTGGAGTCATTTTCAACAAGTGATGGTGCACTATAGGTGTCGATGCTACACTATAGGTGTTGCAACAACATAGAAAAAGTGTTGCAATGACTATTATCAAAAAGTAGTGCACTAGAGGTATTGTAACAACATTGAAAAAGTATTATAGTAACTATTATCAACACACAATGCATATATTCCAACAAAAAAACTGCTTTAAATAACCTTCATCAACACCTTCAAACATACCTACATAAAATTATTTAAAACATTTCTCAAAATTTCCCATTAGTTAACATGAAAATATTAATTCTTTCTGTAATACACTAATATAAACTTTAAAATAACATAATTAAAATAACGTTATACCTAAAAAAACTGCTTTAAATAACCTTCATCAACACCTTCAAACATACCTACATAAAATTATTTAAAACATTTCTCAAAATTTCCCATTAGTTAACATGAAAATATTAATTCTTTCTGTAATACACTAATATAAACTTTAAAATAACATAATTAAAAATGCAACCGTATAGACAATATAGATTATAAGGTATTATACACTAATATGAGCTTTAAAATAACATAATTGAAAGAACATGGTACCTTCGAAAAAATGCAACATTACATACAATATGGATTATAAGGTTGGAAAAAGATAATCAAAAGATTGAATAAGTGAAAAAAAAAAAAATTTAAACACCTGTCACATAGATTTCCCCGAGTTATATCGTAAGTCTCTCACTGTTTTTCCATATAAAACCTACGGTCACTCCTTGGAGCTTTAAAAATTAAAAATAAGCTAATATGATTCACAGATATATAGCATGCATTTCATGCCACTCTTTATTTTATTCTCAAAAATCTAGAAATAAGTGAACCAAAGGTAAGGCAGTTTATATCCAAGTGTTCTTTTCTATCGCATTGCACTGAAAAAAACTCATGAATTTAACACTATTATTAATATAATATTGTATGAATTTAACGCTATTATTAATATAATATTGAGTTATAGTTTGAAGTGATTTTTTAAATATTTTTAGGTTTATTTTTTTATATAATTTTTTTAAAATTTGGTAGAAATTTAATGAAATCACAAATTTGATAAGTGAATTTTTGTTTCAAATTTTTTGAGAGTACTGAATTTATAAATACTATAAAATGAAATCAGTTTAAACAACATAAATCAAAATTTAGCCATAATTTTTTTAATCATTCCACCAAAATTTAACCCCATCTTTTCAGCCATATAAATATAACTTAAATAAAAACTATTGACCATTCAACTAGTCATTCAATTAATTGTGCATCGTGCTTTGCTCAAGAAAAGTGATTTTGTGACTGAGAGGGATGACTTTGAATCATGGAGTCAGAAATAGAGTGAATATAAACCTCATTTTCTCTGCATACAAAATGGGACCCTCAAACTTTTTCCCCATTGTTTCTCGCCTGACAATAACATCCTCCCAACTTCCCACCTTCGGAAAGTCTGTAGTTACGATGGTGATTATCTTCAGCCACCTTCAGTAGTCCAAGCAACCATTAAGAACTTGAAAAGGCGATGGTGATTATCTTCAGCCACCTTCAGTAGTCCAAGCAACCAATGAGAACTTGAAAAGGCATTAATGTCGTGGCTGCAGAAATTGGCCGGCATTGATATCTTACTGTTCAGATCTCACCAATATATTTATATTTGAGAATGACGACTATAGCCGTCGCCTTCAACATAATATTTATTTATGCCATGGTCGGTATACGATGGCTTGGAAGGATATGATATTTGGCCACATCTGAAAGTTCAAATGGAATTGGCGATGATATGATTACGGCCCCTGGCATTGATACATTATTAATTAAAATTAATATATGTCTGTATCATAATTATAGGGGATGGAGAATTCAGGCAATTACTGTCGTGTAAAGTTAGCACTAAATCCTTCGTATTTTGAGTAAATCTCTCATGTTTCGCAATTATAGGGGATGGAGAATTCAGGCAATTACTGTCGTGTAAAGTTAGCACTAAATCCTTCGTATTTTGAGTAAATTTCTCATGTTTCGGTGCCGGTGTAAAGTGGTTTAAGATGAATCAATGAGTGTCAAGGATTTTCTTTCATGTAGGTAGGTTGGTCACATATTAAAAAATAAGAAAAATAGAAAAAGCTGTTCATTCTGAGGTTAGCATTACCTAAGTGACAGACTGCTGTTCAATGTTCTTTTTTGAACACAGTGGTCTTGTTTCGGTGTAGTTTTTGTTTTTTTGTTTTTTCAAATTATTATAGGTTTTATGGTAGTTTTTGGGTAATTAGAACTATATTTGTTCATTGGAAACCAATGAATTTCGATGTGATTATCACCAAAAATATATTTCAAATGCTAGATTATGGAGTGTTCACAATTGAAACTTGTAAATCTTACAAATCTTTATCAAATTATTGACCAAATAAACTAAAAAATATACCTTAAAACTTTCCAAAATATATAACAAAAAAATTACAACTATTTCTAAGATATATCTTGATGAAATTGTAGTTAGCAAAAGAGCAATATTTTTTGGCAATCTCCATAAAGTTAGCTATGCACTTTTTCCTTTGTTTACAAGGAATTGACTCAAATTTTGTTACTTCCATTACTTAGGTTTAGATTTTAACAGGTTAGATGAAGAGGTGATTGATATTATGTTTAGTTACTTATTTCAAACTCTGATATGACTGATAGTAATATTATTAAGACTTTATTATAAACTTATACTAAAATTTTGAATTGATAGTAATATTATTAAGACTTTATTATAAACTTATACTAAAATTTTTTAATTCAAAAGCGTATTATTTTTTAATATCATTTTTGTTAATTATATAATTTTATGAAAATAAGAAAAAAAATTAATAAAAATTTATAACTTAAATTAAATCAATTTTAAATATTAATTAATAATTTATCAAAATATTATATATAATAATTTATAATTTAATTAATATTAAAATATATTTTTATAACATCCAATCATAAAATGATGCATTTTTACAGTGAAATAATAGAACTTCCTAACTAACACATAAGCCTACTGTCATCAAAAATATACACTAATAATCTTAAATAACAATATATTATTCAAATAACAACACATTATGCAAACCTCAAACTCAAATAGCATACTTAAACAGCTCTACATTCTGAATCCTATAATTTTACAGCTTAAAACTGGATGGAGAATCATGTAGAGGGAACCCACACAAGAAACATAATGAATCGGTTATATCCTCCTTTTAATCACTATGTTAAAATAATTATATATAGATATGTAATTTTTCAATTTTTTATTGTAATAATTAAATTATTTTAATTTAAATTAATATTTTTCTAATTAAATAAATTAAATGTATTATAAATTATATATTATTTGAAAATATAATTAATTATATAAAAAAAAAATATTAATAATAAATAAACAAAAAGAGGGTGAATCAACTTTTGGGAGAAAAAAATAATATGTAAAACAGAGTAAAGGATAAGGCAAGGGTGTATCAACATGTTATTAAAAAAACTAAAATTTTTAGTGATATTTATTTTTAATTTTTTTTTTGACTAGCTGAATGGACAGTAGTGATATTGTACATATTTATTGTAAGTAATTTATTTTTAAGGATATTTAGTAATTTTAATAGGAATTGTTATAGCTATATTTTGTAGTCTAGTAGAGTGAGAAAAACCCAAATTTAATTTATTTTAGTTAGCTAGAATGTATCACTTCTCACTTTTTTTTTTAACTTATGTGTGAGTTATTCTATGTTAAAAGGGTGGAATCACATGATTGAGTATTCTTTTATAAATATCTTCTTAAAATTTTATATTTGTGAGATAATAATAATTTCATAATTGAGAAAAAAACCATAATTGAGAAAAAGGTATCTAGAATTTGTCATTCCCAACGAGATTAACTTGACCCACTTGTGTATGAGTTGGCTAGGGGTCCATTATTGTACAAGTTTCCTAACATTTCAAACCCCCGGGCATTTAGATACGTTCTCTTGGAGGATAGAATAAACTTATATAATCTCAACAAGAGAAAAGGGGTTAAAGCTAGTATCCATATTATGTCGCGAAAACTCTCATGCATTAGGAGAAGGAGGCCATGCTGCAAATTGTATAGGGGGTTTCCATTTGTTGGGTATAATTTCTTTGTAATTATTGCTTATGATTAATACAATTTGATGGTTCCTTCCCATATATGTTATGTGTTTACGATTTTCATGTATACACGTTTTTATGTTGATTAGCCCTATGCGGAAGGCCTTTTGTTCTTTGTTTGTTGGTGTACATGTGTAGGCCTTTATTTGGGAGTGAGATCTTCGAGTAGAAGTGGGATTCTCGGCATCAAGCTCAACACCCTTCACCGACCTATGACAGATCGAGTATTGTTTCAACCCATTTACATGATAATGTTATGTATGAATGACATGAATATGATGCTTGGATAGGGATCTAATTTTTTTATTCTATTGATCATTACACACACTAATTATGGGTAGATTCTAAGGAGCCTACTGGGTTAAATGTAACCAGCTCTTATTACGTGAAATTCTCCTATAACACAAATTGTGATAATTCATTTTTATTATTAATCCTAAAAATGTTAATTATGTTTCTAGTAGTTGTTATTCTTATATGGAAATCTCTTCTCCCTTTAGTCCATTATGTGATCCAATCCAAATCCATATTATATCATTATATTGTTTCCCAACCATCTCGATGCTTTCATAGAGGAAAAAGTGCAGGAATCAACTCATAGGACCATTTTTACCAATGACACCCACTTTGGTAGATTAGGGTTTGAAACCTTCTGAGATCATTTTGAGGCATCAAACATAATTTTTTGGGGTTAAAAATTAGTTACCTTACCATGGAGTTTTTATTTTCCTATTCTACACACAAAGACCTTTCCAACAACGTAGGAATTGCCTTAATTAGAGCTTCTATGCAAAAATTATGTTACTCGTAAGTTGACCTTCCTGTTTTGGCCACCATAATTCAAGAGGGTGCCATATTAACCCCGTTATTCATAGAAAGAAGGCTAGCCATGTGATCATGATGAAGAAGACTTTAGAAAAATCCATATTGTAACTCTTTCTAAGAGTTGAGGGAGTCAAAACTAACCACTAGTAGGTTGTTGAGTTGTGTTATAACCAGGCCGCTAGGAGGAAAAGTGGTTCCATTCTTTTCGAGTGAATTTGTTCCATAAACAAGTAAAGTAGCAAAGAGGGATAGGGAGAGAGCACACATAGAGGATTTCTACATTGTAGTAGCCCATGAGCCATGGGCTTTACTTCTATGTACTCATAACAATTTTCTATTGAGAGAAAGATAGCAGAGTGGCCTCACCTTCTAGTTGGGATTTCTCCCTGAAAAGGATTCCCAAGATATATCTTGTGTCAAAGGTGGTTTGCAATTTTTTATTTCATCATTCTATATTTTGTTCATAAATTTTAATTTGCATACATACGCAATGAACAATAATCTATAAATCTAGAAATCTAAAGGGAAATATACCCTAATAGTGTAGAATTTTGGATTTTAAAGTATAATTATATGAGATCTATTGTGATGAACTATCTAATGGAATATCCATGGTAGTTTACGGATCATATTGGCATCTTAGCAGGTTTCTTAGGGTATATTCTAGATATTTACAAGGAATCTAAATCAACTAAGTCAAGAGTCATAAAACCCTAATCATGGACTGCGAATTTGTGAATAACCCTTATGATCCCACTGAGCAGAGGTTATCATGGCTACAAGCACAATTTGCAGATATAAGTTGTAATGTGAATCTCCTCATGTCAAACCTAAGAAATAATATTGGGATATTAGGAGAAGATTGGGGTTCTAACGCAAAGGACCAATTAATAAGGGAGATCAAAATATCAAGAAGAAACAGAAAATGAACCAAAGATAGGAACCAAAAGAGATAAACCCAGTTTGAGTGTTATGAACCATTTACAATCCCTGTTCAAAATGTAAATGAATGTCGATATCATGTCATACCAAACTGAGATCAATGCTCTGAAGCTAAATCATTGATTATAGCATATAGAAGTCTATTTCAATGTTCATCATATAAATGAGGAATAGAAGATTTCATTTCCATGGTAGAAATTAGAGGGCTATGACTTAACCTGGGGGGAAAGACACACCAATACTTTGAGGTTGGAGATATATCATCTAGTGATTAAGTGGGAGGACTTTAAAACCCTCATAAATTCACAATTTTACCCTGTTGGGTATGTAGAGGACTAGTGAATCTAGTGGTACTACTTCATGTATAAGTAGCGGTACAGTGTACAGGATTACACCATCAAGTTAAAAAAGATGGCCATAATTATCGATATCTTCCCAAATAACCCAGTTGTACCCTAAAGTATCTAGGGGATCTACAGAACCATCTCTAGAAGAAAGTTATGTTGTTTAAGCTAAAATTGGTGGATGAGACTTGTGTACATGCACAATACCTAGAGAACATAATCTTGAAGAAAGGGAGATCAAATGGACTGAAAAAGATAAAAGGATGGAAGCCATAACACAACAGTGTAAGATCCTAGAAACCACTCTGACATTACCGATTATAAACATGAGAAGTGTTGGAAGTTGCATCCAAATCTTAACTCAAACGAAAAAAAGAAAGATAATAAGAAGAAGAATTCCATGATCACTAAATCGAGCAACCAAGTTGAAATCATCTTGGACATGGATGAGAATATCACATGTATGTCAATGTAGAAGGAGTTCAATATAAGTACCCTTCAATAAGAATAATACAGAGAAATGACCAAACTCTTCCACATAAAGATATAGGTTAAGAAGACAAAGACGGGTGCTCTGTTTGACTTAAGATTGCAGGAAAATTTCATTGCACCAGAGCTAGTTAACAGATTAGCATTGGAACTTCATGATCATCTAAGTCCATATCTATTGGGATGGGTACATAAAGATGCAGAGATAAAGGTAACAAAATAGTGGAAAAATAGCTTTACTATTAATGTTGATTTTGTAGATGATAGAAATAGATGTAGTTCGATTTGATGTATATGGAATGGTTTTTTGTATTCCCTACATGCACATGTAAGATGAAATGTTCATGTAGAGAGCCATCTAGTGCCAACTCATCAAGGATTGAAAATCGTTCCCCAACAATGAACACAAAGGTAAGTCAAAAAATTCACTTGTAAGTGCCAACCAAGCCAAGAAATTGATTAGTTCAAGAAAGAAGTAGGGTTTACTATGTTTCACAAGAGTCAGTGAGAGAAAAAGCCTCCTTGGATGGGTGTACTAAGAAATATAAACAACACTTAAAAGAGTTGCTACAAGCATATAGGGATGTGCTCTGGGAGCTTAAAGGGTTACCGCCCAAGGGGGAAGCAGAGCATAAGATGCAGTTATTTCTAGACTCCCCATTGCCAAACATTCGGTTATATAGTAAGTTTTTAATAGAAGAAATTGAGGTGAAGAAACAATTGTAGTATTTATTGGAATAGGGTTTCATTCAACCAAGTACATCACCATGTGGGTCCCTCATCACCATAACTCCAAAGAAGGATGGGCCTTGGAAAATTTTCATAGATTACAGGGCATTGAACAAAATTATACTAAATAATAGGTATCTCCAACCTAGAATAGATGGAATACTTCACCAAGTTGGGCTTAAAGTATGGATATCACTAGGTTCAAATCAAGGAAGAAGATACTTTGAATACTACCTTCAAAACTAGACAAGGTTTTTATGAGTGGTTAGTAATGCCATTTAGCCTATGCCATTCACTAGCTACATTTATGAGGTTAATCAATGATATAATATGCCCTTTTATAGATTCATTTGTTGGATGATAAACCTGTATACATTGCTAGCTAGGAGGAGCACATTTCACATTTGACATAGGTATTGGAGACATTAGAGAAGCACTACTTGCTAGAAAATGTCAAGAAGCATGATTTTTCACAACAGTCTTTGGTGTATCTAAGGTATGTGATAGGTTAATGAGACCTAAAGGTATATCCTTCCAAGATGGATTCCATCATGAAACTAATGGCCTCATTTTCAGTGGTAGCATCACCACTCCCTACCATCACAACAAGTGGAAAGGGTTTCCAGTGCAGAAAGGGTCATCAATGGACATTTGAGAAATTAAAGAAGAAGATCAGTCAAACAGTAGTTTTCAAACTACTGAACTTGCAACAACCCTTCAAAGTGGAGACATATGCGAGTGGTTATGTTATGGGAGTGGTCTTAATGCAAGGAGGAAGGCATGTATGTTACCATTATGTTAGAAATTAAAGAACTTAGCATTGAAACACATAAAATATTGCGGAAACAGAAGCATAGAAATGCATAAAATAAGAGAGACATTGATATACGTGTTTTACCTAATTTGGGCTACATCCATGGAGAAAGATCTAGTCCTCCCCTTATATTATCCAACAAAGTTAAGAGATACAACCTACAGAAAATCTGTTGTAATTTTCTCTTCATTTTCACACAGTGTCCTCTATCTTTCTCGTAAAGAATAATAATAATACACATCCACAATACAACTCCATCATATAAACCAAGTGTTTCTTTCTAGGAAATAAAATCATGAATTAAAATAACTTCTATCATCAAATATTTCACCTAATTAATGGCCCAGATTGACTACAAAATTACAATATTTTATAAGGCTTTTTTTCATCTATTTTTTTCTTCAGGGGTGCTTCCCCCTAACCCCTGCTGGGGGGGGGATCATAAAATCATTATCACCCCCACCTGGATCCCCCTGACGGTGATCCTATGAGTAGTTTTACTGCCCCATTAGGAACTGGGATCCAACATGGCCAAAACGAGACCTCTAAATTAAGAAGGTAATTAGGCTCCACACCCAATACGTTATGAAGTATTTCATGGGGAAGTTCTTAACTACCCTACCTACAACAAGGGGCTTTATGCCTTGGTGTAAGTTGTGAAGAACTATAAGCACTATTTGATGCGAAAGGAGACAATAATCCACACAAATCACTAACCACTAAAATACTTGCAGGCCCATAGTAAGCTACAGTGGACCAGGAATTATAAGTGGAGGGGGTTACTTTTGTACCATAAAATGTATCTAAAATAAGGAGTTGTTTCTCCATGTATTTTTCCTGAAATATTTTCAGATGATATGTGGAGAAATATGTGAGTTTCCTAGATGCAAATCAAACACATGCAGAAAATTTTAGCTAGAGAACCAAAGAACACATACTTGAACCCTCATAAGCTGGTGAATATTTTTGAACCTAAATTTGATGCTGGAGAACCTACTTCCACCTGAATATCTCGCTCCAAACTGCCTTAATCCAAATCCTCAAACACAAAAAACAATAAACAAAGAAACTTTTTCCGTTTGTAGAGTGCATATTAGGATGCATAAACCATAATTCCATCAACATACATCTAATGAATACAAAACATATGGAAGGGAACTCATAATCTTCCATTAAAGAATAAAAAGAGGTAAAATATACCTTTAGCACTTCATTACTCCTCATTAGCCTTCAGTCCTGGCCACTTCCTATATAATGGATAATCTAATCACATCAAACGGCACTATAGTTGAGCTCTCTCTCTATCTATCTAACTCTTATCCTCTTGATAGGGTCAGATTACAGTAGATTTTTTTTGCATCCTCTAGCAGAATATATTTGGACACCTAGGGGGCTTGAGAATTTATGGAACTTCCACGATAATTGACCCCTAGCAAACTCATGGACAATTAGGTCAATTTAATCATTTTGGGAATGATATCCTCTATAACCTTCTTCTTAATTATGAAACAATTATTATTTCATAATTATTATATGTGATAAAATAATTATGAAATCTTACTCAATTAATTAATTTCACCCATATAACATCTAATAACTCCCTTGTAGTACCCATACAAGTAAATAAAGGGGTAAAAGGGGATGCATTCTAGCCAACAACTAAGGTTTTTTTAACTTAGGTCTCTCTCACTATAGTGGAGTGGAAAATATGCTTATAAAAAATGCCCCTTAATGCATGAGGTCATAAGAGAAACTGATGGCCAAAATGCATTACGAAAAATATGGAGCTCAAAATGGAAGGAAGGAGCCAAGACCAAAGAACAGAATTGGAGAAACACAAATACTGAAATCTCAACCATGTTGATATAATCTCTAAGTCGGGCATACCCATGATTGGTATAAATATAAACTAATCATGGATTCCAACTATACACTATGGATCCATGACATGAAATGATAAGACATGGCCATGAGGAATATACAGGACATCCATGAGAAAAACCAAAATATCATAGCGAGCAACAAATACATCAGCAGAATTATGGACACATAGAAGAAAAGTGGCCCAAAGTAGTCCTTCAAGTACAAAAAATGATACATAACTTGAATGCAGTCTGGGAAGGGTGCCATATAGGAGTGATATGTCCTTATCCCAAGGTATTCTACAAAACTCCAATGGTATGAATCTACATGATGTGAATAGATGAGTTGATTTCAAGCATGGTAGAAATACTTTGATTACTATTCCTTAAGGAATATTATTAACAGATGCAATGGGAACAACCAATGATGAAAATGGGCCCTAAGATACCTAGTACGGTCTACTAAGAGTGAATAAATGAGATGATGTCAAACAAACACAAAATTGACGGACCAGGATTCAATGAGGTAAATCCATTTTTGATCATGAGAAATCCTACTATTGACATATGCAAGCTCCAAGGTACTACTAGTTCCTAGATCAAGCCCTTGGATAAAGAGTTGAAGCTTACAAGAGAAGATTCATCGATGGATGGACTTAATCTATCCCCCATCAATCAACATGAAACAAAATGAGAGGTGATGTGAATAGATGAAGTCATGAAATAAAAATAACATATGGATGGCTGACACAAAAAGTGCAACAAGGAATGTATATGGCCGACTAAGGCTGAGACTTCCCCTGAATATGTAATAACATGACACGAAAGGGACTTTAAAGCATTGACTAATGAGAACCACATGATATCATGCAAGAACACAAGAGGAATTAAGGCATGCTCCATAGTGACTAGAATATTAGCTAGCTAGAGGAGTAAACAAACTCACAGGCATGGAATTCCTAGGAAAACTAAAACCCAACTATGAGGAAATGAAGAAAACAGGTGCCATGTTCAAGGGTGACATGACTAATGTTTCCATTTTGATTGAAAATCAAGCAAATGAGAACCCTTCCCTTTTCTCTTTTAATGTCCTGCATAGTTTAATGAACACAAAAGAGGAGACAAATAAGCTCAAATTTCAATAGCATATTTTTCTTTTTTTTTAACAAGCCCATAAAATAAGTAAAAGGATACTCGGTATCCTTCAATTTTTAACAAAAATTAGAAGTACATAAAGGAAGCTCATCCTAAATGAATGAATGGTACAAAGGGTAGCAACTAGTTTTGAGTTTATGGAACCACCCTAAGAAAGGTGAAGTAGAGAGGCTAGCAAAGGAGACCACTCATCATAGTGGTCCCTCTAGGAAAGGTAAAAATATCGAAAAAGAAACCAATGGGCCAAGCATAATGTGACAATAGTGGTAAACCAAAACCAAGGCTTATAGTCATGCATAAGTGAGGCTAAATTGCAGTAGCAATCACAAGGTACAAAGTGGGTTGAACCCTCCTAGGGTAAGGACAAAAGATGATAAATAATAGTAAATTAGGCTTATAGTCTAAGTCATGAAGAATCAAAAGGATGGATTTTGAGGTGATAAAATAATGGAGCATGGACTCAAACATGGAAATAGGTCGCATCCATGTATAGGAAAGCTCTATCAACAAGTTACAATGTGTAAAAAGAGAGGTTAGTATTTCAACCTAATGGGGTTGGACCTAAGGTACAATGAATATGGAAATAATGGTCAATAGTGAAATAGAAAATGAGGGGAAAGACTTACCCCTACACATCAGGTTCAAGAATAATTCACCTAAGGTATTGTGGACATTGCAACAAAAATGCCATTGTATCATGTAAAATCCATCTGGAAAGGCTAGACCCATGGTTAGATAATATAATGAAATAAATATAATATGGATTTGGTACAAACAAGACTATATTTTTTATTTTTTTGGATTTAGAATTGTTTTTAGAATTTTTTTTTTGGCATATATGATGTACTAGAAAAGTTCTTGCATCACACACTAAACCAAAACTAAAATACATATGTACAAGGATCATCACAGTATAGTAGGTCACATCAAGTGGTGCCCACTACTAGGAATAGCCCAAGGGTTCTCAAACATTAACTCATGGGACATTATGGGTACCATATGGCACACCATAATGGGGCCATGCCATAGGGAGTTGAATTTCCCTATTCCTAAAGGTTGATGATGTCAAGTAAAGCCCAGAACCATATCATTATCACAAATGACACTAGGACATAAAAGGTGAGTGATCACATGAATGAATGCACCTCCTTGACATGGGCAATTAAGAAATAAAAGGGGTGCAAGACACTTCTCAATGGGAGGATGTGGGTTTGACAATTCATTAGCAAGTTCAGTATCAAAACCAAGGACTTGACTCGGTCCAAGGATGGCACTTCATGGATGGCCTACAAAATTCCCCTTGGCCCAATTCTGTATTTAGTTTGATAATCTCTACATGTTCATGTTTAGGGAGAATATAGACATCAAAAGGCATAGTCTCCATGGTATTAGTAAGTGAATAAATTACCTCCAAGATGAGTAGTCAGAAATGATACTTGTCATCAAGGGAGTCATGTGGAATAGGAAATGTGATGGCTCATATGGGAAAAGTATCCTTATCATATTCCATATTGAGATAGAGCTTATAACCATCATTAGGAGGTATTGATGGGACTACTAAAGAAGAAAACTCTTCCACTAAAGGTGACAATGCTCACCATACAAGTCTACATCTAAAGGAGAAGGAACCACTCAAGGCCCGTTAGGAGGCTAATGGGGTCCAATGGTGGTGGAAGAGACGATATGCATAGGAGGCATAGAGAAGGAAGGAGCATTAGGTGGCCGAATAGGAAAGACACCAATAAGTGAAGAGATTTTAAATAGACTTACACCAACACTCTCATAGGTAGAAGGGTTATCTCTAACAAATGACACAACAATGCCCATAATGATATACTTAGTCGATGACACACAATACTCTAGTTGATTTACCATGACAATCTTACCTTCATGGGGCAAGAAAAGCACCCAAAATAGTGAAAACACAAATATAGTCATGGCATAAAACCAACTATGGCCAAGGAGTAAGTTATAAACTAAGGGAGAATCAACAACTTCGACATTTACTGTCACAAATTCCCCCCTAGCTTGACGGAAAATGAAGGAAAAATCCACTATGGCATGAAGGTATGACTTTCAAAGGCCTGAAAATTTATGTTTGACTTGACGAGTGTTGGAGAACTAATAGTTTTTCGACATGACAAAACCATAATAAAAGTTGAACATCCTTGATCAAGAAGAGTATGGTGTATATATCGATTGAAGATATGCACTAAGATATGAAAAACAACCTAATGAGAGAGTCTAAAGCAAGGTGCATAAATGTAAAACGTGATCAAACTAAATGCTGAGGGATCCATCGCTCCGATACCAGTCAACAGTTATTTTTGTTATGTAGGACAACTCTATAAAACCTCCATAGTAGACATGACACAAGGTGCTTCGGTTAAATCCTCAACAATTTTGTAGTGCTGGGAAGCCCGCACATTGGGTGTAGGTTTTAACCCTATATAGGAATTACCTACAAATGAATTCTTAAATTAGAAAAATAGACAATGGTAAGAACATAAAACAAATATACACAGAGATCTTTGCCTAGATCCCAAAACTAGGACTACTGGATTGATTTTTCATTATATTCCTTTTAATGTTAATATATGTGTGTGTGGAAGCATTCATAAACCCCATTCCACTAACCCTGGATTATAACATAATTTCAGTTCCCTTGACCGTATCTACAAAATACCATGGGTAGAAAACCATCATTCCCAAAACCATGTGCAGAAAACATGCACAAAACCGCCTAGAAGATTTTTCCAGGGCACTGCCTCGCATCCCAAAAAACTTATTTAGGGGCCAATCGTGGAAAGCATATAACACATACCCAACATTGGTATTTTGTGTTGAATTATAGAGAACACCCTTAGGTAGCAAAATTATTGTGTCCAAAGGCTTATCCAACATGAGAGGTCCATTGGGTACAACAACTGCGATCAAGTCTTTAGAAGGGAAAATTGACTCAGAATTGTTGTAATATTGAGCTGTCATAGACAAGTTAAATTATCTAATTACACATGAGAATAGGAATAATGTTTCGAAGAGGAAAATAATGCCCCCCAATTCCCCTTACCAGAGGTCGAGGTGCATGTGCAACAATTTGTTGTTGTGGTTGGGAGGGAAATTAATGAGTCGACACATTCAGTTGTTGCGTGGTTGCCAATAGTACAAGAAGATGATGGATCTCATATATATGTGGCATTCATGAGTCAATTGATCACCCTAACAGATCTTAAAATGGAATTTAGCCTTACAACATTTCTCAGTCATGCCCACACCCTGGTTTGATTGAAATTTTTAGTCGCCTGAGTAGGTTTAGGAAGATTAATTTTCTTTCTCTTTTTCCTACCAAGTTGTTGAGGATTATTGGGTGTTGCAAACTGCATTGTATTAATATTGGTGATTTTATCAGAAGGTTGTGCTTGTTGAGAACCAAACACACTTGTTAGGGCTTGGGATGTGACAATCAATTTCCCTAACTGGCTCATAACATCATAAGGAATGGAATCGGTGACACCATCAGAATGAAATCCCAGTTTAGGTCATGGTGGATTAGATGAAGTTTAAGGAGAATTAGGGATGAAATCATATAAAGTGCCCAATTGAGAATAAATCAAATCAAGATGTTTAGCATGTAGAATGGCATGCTCCTTTGTAATTGCCCCAAACATAGTGAAATTTTTGGCCATAGGTGGAAGCAAGGATAGTGTAAACCAATATCTAAGAAAATCATTGGGAATCTTGGACCTAACTAACCTCTTTCATATCCTCCACTCATGAATATGATTAGAAATGTGAATAGAGATGTCTTTTTCAAGTGTCGATAGGAGGTCAATCTTGATATATTACCGTCTAGGTAGTTGAAAATGACTCAAAAAATTATAGAAAAAGGAAGCATAGCCACTATAGTATTTCTTATCAAGTTCAATGTACCATTTAGCGACATCACCGGTCAAGGTTCATTGGAAAATATGCAACCTCACATAATCGTCCACCAAATAATTTGAAGAACACCACAAATAGTAGGTGGTAATATGTCTGGTCAGGTTTTCTCTCAGCTTTCCTTTGCATTCAGGAATATCATAAGTTAATTTTGTAGGCAAAGGGGGGCACCTAGGATCATGGAATATGGGGTCATTCGTACGTTTGTCCAAATCTAACATATTAAGTAAAGCTAGAAATGGAAGCTGATGTTGGTTAAATGGACCAGGAGGTAAAAATCTGCCCCCACAGACCTTGTGGCCCCCCCATAGTGTAGTTAATGGTGGAAGATGATGGACCAAGGGTACATTAGAGAAATTTTGAGGTAAAATATGGGCCTCAAAACAAACATTTACAACAAAAATCAACTTTATGAGAACCAATAGGATTCAAAATGATGATGTCAACCATGGGGAATGATTCACCCTTTTTTTAGTATAAAAGTAAAAAGATTAAAAAATAAAAAACTACTTTTTCAACTCATATTTTCAACCTATCTCCCTACAGTTTTACTCAAATTTCGAGTAGGAGAACCGTTGGATGAATAACTCAATTCCTCATCTAAAGAGTACCCATGTTGCATACTTTCGATGGACCCTGCTACATGAAAAATAAGAAATACATTAAAAACATGATTGCAATCACGTTTTTCATGTATTTCTCATTTTTCATGTAGCATGGTCCATCAAAAGTATGCAACATGCATACTCCTTGGATGAGGAATTAAATTATGCATCCAACAATTTATCTCACTCAAAATTTGAGAAAAACTTTTAGGAGATAAATTGGAAATATGAGTTGAAAAAGTAGTTCTTTCTTTTTTGAGGATAAAATTTCATGATGTCATCTAATATAATTTTATTATTTCCATTATTATTTTATAATATTCCTTAGTAGGCCCATTTTAGACCTGAAAATTTATCTAATGTATATTTTCCCAAAGAAACAAACTCCTAAACCAACAGATATGGTGAAAATATATTGTCCTCCGGAGGGATGCCCCTAGGAAACAAGGGACTCTAAAAGGCATGATTGCTTATGGGATTGTAATTGGCACTGGAAGAAGGACCTCCCTCTGAAAAATTACAACCATAATCATAAGAACTCATTGGCATAGTGGTAGTTGTCCCTAGTTTGAGTAGCCCCTCTAAAGGAAATATGTAACAACCATGGTTAAAGTTCCATGTAATAGATGAACATTGTAAAAGGAAAAAATCAAACCAAGGTCATGGGACATGTATTCCAAGTTGAATGAAGGGAAAAAAATTATAATGGGCATCCCTTGTGGTTAATTATTGGCTAAGGAAAATGGAACTGGCATTGGAAAAAGGCAAAGGGAAACAAATGGAAATTAATACAAGAAATATTGGAAAGTAAGAGAGAAGGAAGATGGAGAGACAGTAATATGCATGCAAGGGAAAATGAAGAAAAATGAAAGAAAAATAAAAGGAGAGAGAACATTCTAACACACTCTTGGAAATTCTAGCATTCGCTAGGAGGAAAATATGAGAGAAAAAATACAACAAGAGTCGAGAGAGAGAGAGAGAGAACTTGGACATAAGCAAGCAAGAAAAGGACAAGTAAGGAAAAGCAACGGAGTGCAAGGAGAATATTGGACAACAATAAGCAAGGGTAGAAATCAAGCAAAGAAACAATAGCCAACAAGAAGATTTTTCAGATAACAAGTTTCATATTTTATTTATCCTGTTAGCATTTGAATGCATGGTACATGCATTGGTTTACAGGTTATTTTTCTTTCATTGGCATGGTTATTTTCCTCGAGTGACATTCATGTACAACCTTTCTTATGCCATTTCTTGGATAGTCATGATATAATGGGTTTCTTAATTGGTTGAGCTTTGGATTATGAGTGGATTTTGGATCCTCATTAAGGTGGTCTCAGGAAATCCCAAGGGGTGGGGGTGGAGACGCTTTTCTCGGGGAAGTCGTTGATAGGTGGCTGGAGAGAGGAAGATTCCTAAGGGTATGGTGAAGAAATTCTGAGGTATCCAAACTTGTATTGGTATTGGTGATCTCTAGACCAGTTTAGGTGAGATCATTTGTCTTGAGGGTGGAGGTGGTTTAACCTCTAGATTTCCTGTTTGGTTATGTTTTGGTTTATCCCTTCTAATCCTACATTCAAACTTGGAATATGGCATAGGGATGACTGGCTAAAAGTGAGATTCAATTCAACCCAATCTATGGTCAGGTGGTATATGGAAGTCCTTGACTTGGTTGGTACTATGCATATGTTAATATGTGTTATTCTTTATTGATGATCAATGAGCATAAACATTAATTTACTATTGTTTATATGACTGGTTTGTAATGGCTTCATTATGGTTAAATGTTGGTTGCATGCATGGTATAATTCTTATTATATGATGTGCTCTTGACCTAGTCTAATTCATGGTTTGATGGCTCATGGTTGATTTATATGAATGCATGTACTAATTTGTGTTTTAGTGTAGCTAGTTCTAGAGGGAAACAATCCTTCTTGATGAATATTTGATAAACTAATAAAAAAAATGAACAAACTATGAATTCATGACCTACAAGTACCATATTCAGAAAGTGTTTGTATAAATGAATAATTTTGACCACCAACTTCCCGGGGTCATATATTTGGCATATGATCTTTGTTTGACTCTCATAATACTTTGTTCGAAGATCTCCATGAGGAGGCCAAAATAGAATTGATGAGATAAATTTTGGCACCTTTCCATTCTCTCTAATTTCCATGAAAATATCATTTAGGCCGTCAAGATAGACTTGGAAGTTTATGACCCGAAAAATTTCGAAAAATACAAGGTGGTATTAAATTTAAGGAAATGAAACAAAAATGAAATAGTTTTGGGTCAAGTTAGGTTGATAATAGTGTGATCATGTGTTTATGGATGCCTTTAGTAAGTTGGCAATGGACCTCACTTTCATAACTGAATCTTGGAGGTTGGGTCATGCATACAAACTCTCAACTCGTGTTTACCCTGGTGAGCTTGTAAAAGCAGGTAAATGTGAGGAGGGATGTTACAAATTTAATGTCCATAAGAAGGCAACCTACCTAACATCAAACTACACTAAGGTTGAGATGTACCTCCAAAATATTTAGTGCCCCAAAAATAGATAGAAGAATACATAGATCCCCCTTGCATGTTTCCTGAAGTAAAGATGGTCTTATTAGGCAAGGGAATCAGTGGCATATATGAACTAGGTGGAAACATCCTTGCTCCCTTTGTTTGACTAGATTTTTCCCCCATTCCAAACACAAAGGTGGAAGATGTAAAATATATAAATAAGCTTGCAAAACTTGTAGTGGTTATCGGAGCAACTATTGGAATTCCCTATGAAGAGGACAAACGTGTTTTCAATGTAGGATAAGTGGGCCCTATCATACTAGTAATTGGTAATGTAGATGTGACACAAGATATTGTCAATGTGGAAGGTGATGAGGGACCCATCTCCCCATGGTAGATGAACCACTCTCAGAAAACATAAGATGAGAGAATAAGGAAAAGGATTCAGAATAAAAATGTCTCATTTGCACAAGTAAAAGGCTAAAAGGGTTGGTCAAATATGGGTTGATGTGTGGTAATGGAATTTTGTTAATAACCTCAATAGTAACGAAGTTTCCCCCCTAGGAACCATGATTAGCCCTTCTAATCTATAGCTTGGTCTAAGTCCATTGTTGTTGGAGCTATCCTATGTATCCTAAGTGGTGGACCTTCCTCTTTAAGAGAAATGTTTAAAATTCATAAAGAATGTCGAATAGTTTTGTCAACCACAATGAATATATTTTATTATTTAACTTAATTAAAGTAAAATTGTAACACCCTCCTCTCACATCTAACCAAAGTAACCGACCAACCAGGGTAAATATGTAAGGATAAACTACTATGATTAGATTCAACCTCCTATATGACCTTAAGGAAGTGGAATTAATGGAAACACAACATGTAAACCTTCCACATAAGCTACAGGACTCCTAGAAGCGATCCTGACCACTCAAGTAGCTAGCCCCTCGGTCCCACTAAGGTTTTAGACCACTTGACCCATGGACGCTCCCATGGTATGGAACTGACAGTGTCCGGGAGGCTTTGGATGCTCTCATACAAAGGCATGCCAACATCCAGGGACTATTTTTCCAGTGTTGTGCCAACATCCCTGGGATTTGAGCCACTTTTTCAGGCCCAAAGCCTAGGTCACTACCCAGAATAGAATGACACCTTCAAAACAATAATATAACAGGAAAACAATCATGCAAATGTAAATACTTGAACAAGCCCTTAACCAAACCCCTAGTAACCATGACAAGCATTTCGTCAAACATATTACGAATATGTAACCTACAAGTGTAAACACCAGATTTAAGCATATGGGTCTCATACTTATCTGAGAATCACTATGAAGCATTGTTCCCTTATATCATTCACTACATTATCATATATTAGTTCATAGATAAATTGTTCATTTATTTACAAGTAAAAACATGATGAGGGCTATACATAGTCACTGTTATAAAACACATACATAACCAACATAATAGCAATAAAATACCAAGGAAATTAGAGCCATATGATCCAAATATAAACCAGTATAACACTCATAGAAATATAAGGAGAAATAACCTCATATTGATGATGCAAAATCCAAACCTAGGATGGGATGACCACATTCCACCCAACCACAAAATGGCTGATCAAAATCTCTCTTCATCCATTCACCCCCGTGCCATATTCCAAGCATGAATCTAGGACTCAAACTAAAAGAACTAACCGGGGCCTCCCGAGGCTAAACCACCTCACCCTCATCAATAGAAACTAGGCTTTACCGTAATCCATCCCAGATCACTGGGCCAACACAATGAACAAGCTTTACCATCATCTCCACCTAATCACTAAGCCAAATAAGCATGGATTCCACTGGATTTCTCCACCTAGACCACGACGAATTTTTCTGTCTGCTAGTCTCTCAGGATTTACCACAATCCACACTAGATCACTAGGCCCTAAACTATGACCCACTCTCCAGGATCTACCATATATCCCAACCCAATACTACTAGGCCCAATGGAGAGAAATCCACCTCTTGGCTTTATTGTATATCATGCCATTCACTAGAAAGGATTCCTAGGCCCACCGAGGCAACACAATATTGTCTTTACTACAACCCATAGTCTATCTCAAGGGTTACTATGCCAGTGGATTTAACATGATCCACATTCTGGTTTAGGGAACACTAGGCCATGTGCTCTATTATTCATAAATCCACCTCACTCAGCTTCTAATCCATTCAGCAATCCAGCTAAACCAAAACATGAGAACCCCATCACACCATGGCTATCTGAAAATAGGAAAGCTGGCTGAAAACACTGTGACACCTGGCAAACCCCATGCCATAACAACAAAAGAACCACATGCAATACTATGCATTCCAAATCTAGCAACAAAAATACACATGAAAATTGATTCCTACAAAGAATATTGTTGTAGCTACTTGATCCTGCTCTTCCTTGCTTAGTCTTTGCTTCATCCTTCATTCTTTACCTTTCTTGACTCAATGACAAAATACTCCAAGAAAAATCTAAGTGTCCAAGAGAGAGAGAGAGAGAGAGAGAGAGAGAGAGAGAGAGAGAGAGAGAGAGAGAGAGAGAATAATGAGAGAGCTCCAAAACTGAACTGACAAAAGGTTACAAACTAATCCTTAGAAGCTTTTTTTTTCAATTAGGCCTCTAATTTCTTCATTTTCCATTATTTTCCCTCATTTTCCTCCTCACATGCAACTTGTGACATTTCACCTTCCTTTTCTCCTAATTTCCATTATTTTCATAAATAAACTTTCCAAAAATGCAATTTTTCCTTTCCAAAGCCTTAGCCATTTCCTTTGCCAATTTCCTTTAGCCATACTAAACCAATGAACACCCATACTAGGATGTGTTTCCCAACATTTAGGTTGGAATAAGTGTCCCATCAACCGTGGTTATTATTTTTTCCTTTATTAACTTTTATTACATGGAATTTTCATGAGGGTTGTTATAGAACCCTCCCCCTTGGTGGACATCATCTTCAGTGTTCAACCACACCTATACCTCAGCAAAACTGCTGAAAAAAAAACATACTACCCATGGAGCTTTATAACGTAGCTTGATGTAATATTTACAATGATCACCCTGATGAGAAGCAAACCAATATGACAACATAAAAAACATAACATCATAATGACATGACACCCATACCACTTATGCCAAACATGTACCAAAACATATACCAAATACATATACCAAAATACCATACAAACATTACTTTGCCTCAATCGGTAAACAAGGAAAGATACATAGCCCGAATCTAATCTGCCATCTCCCATGTAGCTTCATCAGGCCCAAAGTGCTTAATTGCACCTTAACCTACTTGATTTCTTAGTTCTAGAGCATCAACATATTTTCTACAATATACACTAAGTCTCGGGCTATAATTCTCCATTTAATTCCACCTGCAATACAAACCAATCAATCTCATGATCAACATCTTTAACATGGTTCTTAGGCAATGACACGTGGAAAACATCATGGAATTTAATTTTCGAAGCTAGTGAAATTCGATAGGCTACTGGCTAATCCTCTCAATAATACTGAAGGGTCCACAAAACCATGATGCCAGCTTGGCACATGATCCAATCCGCAAGGATTTCTTCTTTGATTTGATGGTCAAGTACACCTATTTCTCAACCTAGAACTCCTTGAATAACCTATTTCAATCTGCATAGCTATTCTACCTATCATGTGTTTCCTTTAGATTCTTCTTTATAACCTGCATTTCCCTATCCATGTCTGCTAATATGTCCGATCCAATCAACACCCTATTAACTGGATCACTCCAACTAATGGGAGTATTGCAACTTCACCCATAAAATGCTTCAAACAGACTCATCCGCAAATATTCTTGATACCCATTGTTGTAAGCGAACACTACCGGTGGAAGATACTCTTCCCGCTTTCATTGATGATGCATCACGTGCATCCTCAACATGTCCTCCAATATCATGTTGACCCTCTCAGTATTTCCATCTATCTGTGGATGATAATTTGTACTGAAGGCCAACTCTATGCCCAAACTTGCAAACAACTACTTCCAAAACCTGGACGTGAACTTTGCATCCCTATCTGACACAATATTTTTTGGAACACCATGCATTCTAACCACATCTCTGATGAATACTTGTGCTACATCGCTAGATAAGAATGTAAACTTCACTGGAATGATGTGTGCTACCTTTTTCAAGCTATCCATAACAACCATGATGGAATCATGTTGTCTCACTGTCCTCAGAAATCCTGTGATAAATTCCATGGAAATGACCTCCCATTTCCACTTTGGAATCACAATCTGCTCTCAAACTAAAAGAACTAACCAGGGCCTCCCGAGGCTAAACCACCTCACCCTCATCAATAGAAACTAGGCTTTACTGTAATCCATCCCAGATCACTGGGCCAACACAATGAATAGGCTTTACCATCATCTCCACCTAATCACTAGGCCAAATAAGCATGGATTCCACCGGATTTCTCCACTTAGACCACGATGAATTTTCCTGTCTGCTAGTCTCTTAGGATTTACCACAATCCACACTGGATCACTAGGCCCTAAACTATGACCCACTCTCCAGGATCTACCATATATCCCAACCCAATACTACTAGGCCCAATGGAGAGAAATCCACCTCTTGGCTTTATTGTATATCATGCCATTCACTAGAAAGGATTCATAGGCCCACTGAGGCAACACAATATTGTCTTTACTACAACACATAGTCTGTCTCAAGGGTTACTATGCCAGTGGATTTAACATGATCCACATTCTGGTTTAGGGAACACTAGGCCATGTGCTCTATTATTCATAAATCCACCTCACTCAGCTTCTAATCCATTCAGCAATCCAGCTAAACCAAAACATGAGAACCCCATCACACCATGGCTATCTGAAAATGGGAAAGCTGGCTGAAAACACTATGACACCTGGCAAACCCCATGCCATAACAACAAAAGAACCACATGCAATACTATGCATTCCAAATCTAGCAAGAAAAATACACATGAAAATTGATACCTACAAAGAATATTGTTGTAGCTACTTGATCCTGCTCTTCCTTGCTTAGTCTTTGCTTCATCTTTCATTCTTTACCTTTCTTGACCCAATGACAAAATACTCCAAGAAAAATATAAGTGTCCAAGAGAGAGAGAGAGAGAGAGAGAGAGAGAGAGAGAGAGAGAGAATAATGAGAGAGCTCCAAAACTGAACTGACAAAAGGTTACAAACTAATCCTTAGAAGCTTTTTTATCAATTAGGCCTCTAATTTCTTCATTTTCCATTATTTTCCCTCATTTTCCTCCTCACATGCAACTTGTGACATTTCACCTTCCTTTTCTCCTAATTTCCATTATTTTCATAAATAAACTTTCCAAAAATGCAATTTTTCCTTTCCAAAGCCTTAGCCATTTCCTTTGCCAATTTCCTTTAGCCATACTAAACCAATGAACACCCATACTAGGATGTGTTTCCCAAAATTTAGGTTGGAATAAGTGTCCCATCAACCGTGGTTATTATTTTTCCCTTTATTAACTTTTATTACATGGAATTTTCATGAGGGTTGTTATAGAACCCTCCCCCTTGGTGGACATCATCTTCAGTGTTCAACCACACCTATAACTCAACAAAACTGTTGAAAAAAAAACATACTACCCATGGAGCTTTATAACATAGCTTGATGTAGTATTTACAATGATCACCCTGATGAGAAGCAAACCAACATGACAACATAAAAAACATAACATCATAATGACATGACACCCATACCACTTTTGCCAAACATGTATCAAAACATATACCAAATACATATACCAAAATACCATACAAACATTACTTTGCCTCAACCGGTAAACAAGGAAAGATACATAGCCTGAATCTGATCTGCCATCTCCCATGTAGCTTCATCAGGCCCAAAGTGATTAATTGCACCTTAACCTACTTGATTTCTTAGTTCTAGAGCATCAACATATTTTCTACAATATACACTAAGGTTCAGGATAGAATTCTCCATCTAATTCCACCTGCAATACAAACCAATCAATCTCATGATCAACATCTTTAACATGGTTCTTAGGCAATGACACGTGGAAAACATCATGGAATTTAATTTTCGAAGCTAGTGAAATTTGATAGGCTACTGGCTAATCCTCTCAATAATACTGAAGGGTCCATAAAACCATGATGCCAGCTTGGCACATGATCCAATCCGCAAGGATCTCTTCTTTGATTTGATGGTCAAGTACACCTGTTTCTCAACCTAGAACTCCTTGAATAACCTATTTCAATCTGCATAGCTATTCTACCTATCATGTGTTTCCTTTAGATTCTTCTTTATAACCTGCATTTCCCTATCCATGTCTGCTAATATGTCTGATCCAATCAACACCCTATTAACTAGATCACTCCAACTAATGGGAGTATTGCAACTCCGCCCATACAATGCTTCAAACACACTCATCCTCAAATATTCTTGATACCCATTGTTGTAAGCGAACTCTACCGGTGGAAGATACTCTTCCCGCTTTCATTGATGATGCATCACGTGCATCCTCAACATGTCCTCCATTATCATGTTGACCCTCTCAGTATTTCCATCTATCTGTGGATGATAATTTGTACTGAAGGCCAACTCTATGCCTAAACTTGCAAACAACTATTTCCAAAACCTGGAAGTGAACTTTGCATCCCTATTTGACACAATATTTTTTGGAACACCATGCATTCTAACCACATCTCTAATGAATATTTGTGCTACATCGCTAGATAAGAATGTAAACTTCACTGGAATGATGTGTGCTACCTTTGTCAACCTATCCAAAACAACCATGATGGAATCATGTTGTCTCACTGTCCTCAGAAATCCTGTGATAAATTCCATGGAAATGACCTCCCATTTCCACTTTGGAATCACAATCTGCTGTAGCAGTCCACCTGGATGCTTACACTATGCCTTCACATGCTGATAATCAAAACACCTAGCAACAAACTCTACTACATTCTTCTTCAAATTCGGCCAATAATAAAATTTCTTCATCGTGGTCAACGTCTTTTGGTATCCTAGGGGACCTAAATATGGTTTCACATGAAACTACCTCAAGATCACCTCCTTGACATCACTACTATCTGGAACATATATCATGCATCTTAATCTAACCAATCCATTAGTTGTAAGAAAATAGTCCACATCCTGTGCACCTGCACTTGTAACTATACATGTACATGTACTTTATTGCAACCTATGCACAATCTCCATATACTTGACATCTTGTTCACTTGCTTTCAAGATTTTATCATGTAAGTCTATCCCAGAGGATCTCATAGCTGCTAAGTGATTTACTTGTACCTACCTACTAAGAGCATTTGTGTCCCTGTTCTCCTTTCCTTTGATGTACCTGATCTCAAAGTCAAACTCACTGATCATGGCCAACCATCTAGCCAGTAGGGCATTAAGATTCGGTTGGTCAAACAAATACCTCAACCCAATGTGGTCGCTCATCATCACAAACCTACTACTAAGAAGATAGTGCCTCCACCTCTTTAATACATGCATGATCATTTCTAACTCAAAATCATGTGTTGAGTAGTTCTTCTCAATGTCATTTAGTACTCATGACTCATAGAATACCACCTGTCCTTCATGCATAAGGAATTGACCAAATCCTCTCTTGCAAGCATATGTACATACTACAAACTCGTTGTTTGAACCTACAATCTTTAACACTGGAGCATGTGTCAACAACTACTTAAGCTGCTCAAAATTGGCCTCATACTCCTTGGTCTAGTCAAACTTCTTACCCTTCCTCTGTAATGATGTAATATGATAAGAAATCTGTGAGAAGTTCCTAATGAACCTCTTGTAATAGCCTACCAACCCCATGAAAGATCTCACCTCATCCACCTTTTTAGGAGCTACCCACTCCATGATAACCCTTATATTTTTTGGATTTACTGTAATGCCCTCCTTGGAGACAACATGTCCCAAGTAATGTACCTCAGTCTCAAAAGAAACTACACTTGTTGATCTTAGCATACAACTAATGCTCTCTCAATAATCTCAAAAATACTGCTAAATTCTCAACATGCTCTTCCTCATTTTTAGAATATACCACTATGCCATCAACGAACACAATAATGAACTTATCCAAATAAGGGTATAACACACTATTCATCAAGCACATAAATGTAGCTAGAGAATTAGTCAAACAAAATGGAACTATGACAAAATCATAATGCACATACCTGGTTCGTAATGTGGTCTTGTAGATGTCCTCTTCTTTGATGTGTACTTGATGGTATTCAGATCTCAAGCCAATCTTAGAGAACATTGTTGCTCCCTTCAATTGATCAAACAAATCGTCAATCCTCAGTAATGGGTACCTGTTCTTGATGCTCACTTTGTTCAACTACATGTAATCAATGCACAATCTAAGAGTACCATCTTTCTTCATCACAAACAATACCAAAGTACCCCATGGTGATACACTTGGCCTAATGTATCCCTTGTCCAACATCTCCTTCAACTACAACTTCAACTCTAACATCTTAGATGTGTTATTCTTGTAAGTTACTTTTGATGTTTGAGCTTCCCCTCATACTAAGTCAATAGAAAAGTCTAATTCCCTGTGAGGTGGAAACTATGAAATCTCCTCAGGGAATACATCCTGAAACTGTTGTACAACTGGGTACCTACTCAAGACATTTGCATCCTTAGCTTCCTTACCTTTGTCACTAGAAATGTGTACAAAAATAACACACACCCTTTCCTACGACTACACTTTGTCTGAATAGTTGTCACCATCCTAACTGATATGGCTTTCTTATTTCCCTGCAAGACTCTTGGTTCCCCATTTTCATGCACACACTCAATTTCTTTGTCATAAAAATCCACCTTGGTTCTATTAATATACAACCAATCCATTCCCATCAACTTATTGTATGATTCCAATGGTAAAAGATTTGAATGTGTTGTGGTAGGCATACAATTCAAATCAAATCCACAAGCTCTTACCCAATGATGAACTCACTTCTTTGTACCTGTAGCTAACTACACTAGCCAAGATTCTGCATGTAATTTTTTACTCAAACCACACTTATCCACCAAGTCATGAATACCATAACTATAATTAGATCTAGGGTCAATCAAAATAGAAATAATTTGATCACAAAGCTTACCATCCATCCCAATGATAAATGATTGATGGTATGCCTATTTGTTATCCAATGCTTCATAAATATGAGGAACAATCTGACCAACATCCCCAATAGTTTGTGCCTCCTATGCACTATATATCTGATGCCTACCACACCAATTCTGTGTACAATATCTCTTAAGGTTATCCTTACTGCATTTCCAATGCTTTGACTGACTAGAATCCTCACCTCTATCTTGTTGTTGTGACCCATGTCCCTTTCTAACTACATTGAACCTCTTTTGCAGTGCCACATTTTCTTGCTCGTCTCCATTCTAAGGACTTTATCTTTTTGGCTAACATTTACCTTTACCTTTTTCTTTTCCTTTCCATCCTTGTTGAGATTCATTCTCACACTTTGACTGTTCATAGAAAGGCTTCAATTTCCCAATAAATTCCTCATGTGGCCGACGCTCATCATTCTTAATCTGATCTCTAAGTGCTAATGATAATACACTAATAAATCATTGAACTTTAGCTTTCTCATCTTTAGGATACCATACATACCTCAATGGCTCTAGGAACTTAGTCGTGTACTCTTCATCTATCATTGATCCCATATTTAGCTCATAGAATGCCTTGGCCTTGCTATCGTAGTACCTTTCTAACAAATACTTCTTCCTGAAAAGCCTATCGAACTCATTCCAAGTCAAGTCATTTGTCCAAATGTCTCTAACCCGCTTCGCATCTTCCCATCAAATGTCTACATTACCTCTTCGGCTGAAGATAGCTATTTTTGGCCTCCATATTATTTGTGTACTCATGCAGGTTGAATAATTTCTTCATCCCAAGTATCCAAGCCTCTGCATCTTTTGGATTCTTCACATATCCATCAAAAGTAGGTGGGTTTTCTTTCTTAAATTCATATGGAAAGTATCCCCTATCACTCCTCCTATAAGGATGATAACGATGACGATCATGATGTTTATCTGAACCAAAACTAGAATAGTACCCGTGTCCATCACCTCTCCTATAAGGAGTATCTAATAATCTTCCATCTCTAATCGTTTCATCTCTATCTGACCTATAGCCACCATGAGACCTACTGCCATATGCCCCATTATTTTTGTCCTCCTATCCATGGCTGATCCAAAGTGGCCCTGATTGCTGCAACTTTGACAAACTTTGAATAAGTATAGCATTAACCTTTTCTTGTTTATCTTGTGCCTATATGATTTTGTCATTGTCTACCTTACAAATCCTTATTTCTTCCTTCAAGCTTCTCAATCTGTCTTCCAAATTATGAAGAATGCCCAACACCATGCTTCTCATCTAATCCATAGGGATAATCTTTATATTCCACCATCTTGCTAGTCATTTTGATCTCTTTCTTGTAAGGCATACTATGTCAGCTACACCAAATTACAAGAAAACTAATGTAACTTAGCATTTGAGGAGGATATCTCATCTACAATATCATCAAATCAGTGTGATACATGTATAACATAATCATAACATCATATAGACATAAAATACATAAGCATATAACTATGTGATCATCAATCTAGCTAGAGTATAGTCATCAATGCATGACCGTAACAACTACACATACAATGACCTCATGCATGACAACACAACCATACCGACGTACATTGACAATACACAAACATAAATAACATGTAGCCAATCATACACTCATGATGACATACTTCACAACAACAACATCCTCTTTCATATGGCGACATCATTATAACCTTGACTGACACCATGCATATGCAACAAGAACATAGGCCACAAGAATGATTAACACACATGAAAATGACATAAATGCATGACCAACACACCACTCATCTAGTCTGAGGGGTGAACCATGATCTGATACCAATCTGTAACACCCTCCTCTCACATCTACCCAAGTAACCATCCAACCGGGGTAAACATGTGATGAGAGGCTACTATGATTAGATTCAACTTCCTATGTGACCTTAAGGAAGTGAAATCAATGGAAAACAAACATAAAAACCTTCCACATCAGCTACACAACTCCTAGGAACCACTCCAGCCACTCATGTAGCTAGCCCCTGGGTCCCACTGAGTTTTTAGACCACTTGACCACTAGAAGCTCCCATGATATACACCAGAGAGAATCCAGGAGGCTCTAGATGCTCTCATGCCAGCATCCAGGGACTATTTTTCCCAGTGTTGTGCCAACGTCCCCAGGATTTGAGCCACTTTTTTAGGCCCAGAGTTGAGGTCACTAACCAGAATTAAATGACACCTTTAGAACAATAAGATAATCGGGAAACAATTATGCAAATGTAAATACTTGAACAATCACTTAAACTAACCCCTACTAGCCATGACATGCATTTTGTCAAACATATCACAAATATGTAATCTACAGGTGTAAACAACATATTTAAGCATAGTGGTCTCATACTTATTTGATAATCACTATGAAGCATTGCTCCCTTATATCATTCGTTTCATTATCATCTATTAGGTCATAGATACATTGTTCATTCATTTACAAGTAAAAACATAATGCAATCCATATATAGCCAATATCATAAAATGCATACATAACCAGCATAATGGCAACAAAAATACCAAGGAAATCATAACCATATGATCCACATATAAAATAATATAATACTAAATTAAAGACAAGGACAAATAAACTCATATTTATGACACAAAATCCAACCCCGGGATGGGACTACCATGTTCCACCTGACCATAGAATGATTGATCCAAATCTCTCTTCATCCATTCACCCCCATGCCATATTCCAAGCACGAATGTGGGACTCAAACCAAAAGAACCAACCAAGGCATCCAAAGGCTAAACTACCTCACCATCATCAATAGAAACCAAGCTTTATAGTAATCCATCTTGGATCACTAAGCCAACACAATGAACACGTAATAACAAGATTTACCATGATCTCCACCCGATCACTAGGACAAAGAAACATGGATGCCACCAGATTTCTCCACCTACACCCTAAGGAATTTTCCTGTCTCGCAGGCTTTACCGCAGTCCACACCGGATCACTAGGCCCTAAACTAAGACCCACTCTCTAGGCTTTACCATATATCCCAATCCACAATTACTAGGCCCAACAGATAGCAACCCACATCTTGGCTTTACCCTTTATCCTGCGATTCACCAACAAGGATTCCTAGGCGCACCGAGGAAACACAATCCTACCTTTACTGCAACCCATAGTTTGTAATAGGGATTATTAGGCTAATGGCTTTACCATGATACACATTCTAGTTCAATGACCACTAGGACATGTGCCTTATCATTCAGATATCCACCTCACTTCACATCAAATCCATCCGAAAATCTAGCTCAACCAAAACATGAGAACCCCATCACACCATGGTTATTCAAAGATGGAAAGACTAGGCTGAGAACACTGTCACACCTAGAAAAACCCATTCCATAGCAACAGAAGAACCACATGCAATACCATGCATTCCAAATATAGCAAAGAAAATACACATGCAAATCGATACCTGCAATGAACATTGTTGTAGTTTCTTGATCCTTCTCTTCCTTGCTCGATCACTACTTCCTCTTGCCTTCTTTGAATTTCTTGATCCAATGCCAAAATGATCCAATAAAACTCTAAGTGTCCAAGAGTGAGTAAAGAGAGAGAGAGAATAATGAGAGCTCCAAAACTGAACTGTCAAAAGATTACAAATTGATTGTCATAAGCCTTTTTATCAATCAGGCCTCTATTTTCTTTATTTTTCATTGTTTTCCTTCATTTTCCTCCTCACATGCAACTTGTGACCTTTCAACTTCCTCTTCTCCTAATTTCCATTATTTTCATAAATAAATGTGCCAAAAATTCCATTTTTCCTTTCCAAAGCCTTAGCCATTATCTTTTCCAATTTCCTTTAGTCATACTAAATTGATGAACATCCACACTAATATGTTTTTCCTAACATTCAACTTGGAATAAGTGTCCCATCCACTGTGGTTATTATTTTTTCCTTTAGTAACTTTTATTACATGGAATTTGCACCAAGGTTGTTACAAAAATACCCCTATGGGCAACTACACTCGGATTAAACAACACAACTATTAAATATATGGAGTCAAGTACATCAAATAAGAGATCAAACATGTCTTCTCGTAGCCAAATATTTGTTGATCAATGCCCAATTCACCTTTGAAGATATGGTTGGGAACCAAGTACCCTTATGAGTCAAGGGGTAACCCCCTGTAGAACTGAGTGAGTTCTGACCAACTCTTACCAAAGTATAGTAAGATGTTGTCTTTTCCAATTTCCTTTAGCCATACTAAATTGATGAACATCCACACTAATATGTTTTTCCCAACATTCAACTTGGAATAAGTGTCCCATCCACTGTGGTTATTATTTTTTCCTTTAGTAACTTTTATTACATGGAATTTGCACCAAGGTTGTTACAAAAATACCCCTATGGGCAACTACACTCGGATTAAACAACACAACTATTAAATATATGGAGTCAAGTACATCAAATAAGAGATCAAACATGTCTTCTCGTAGCCAAATCTTTGTTGATCAATGCCCAATTAACCTTTGAAGATATGGTTGGGAACCAAGTACCCTTATGAGTCAAGGGGTAACCCCCTGTAGAACTGAGTGAGTTCTGACCAACTCTTACCAAAGTATAGTAAGATGTCCCCCTCATCGTCACCCTTGTAAGGTACCTAATATTATGGTCACTATGGATACCATGTAAAACAACCTGACCTGGGGGAACAATCATTAGTTGGGTCTACAACCAAGGATAGGGTATCTAGTCCCAAAACCATTAGAGAGATTACTCAAAGAGAGTAGTATGCCTTTCAATGATATCTCCACGTAATACGTCCAAACTAATGCCACCAAGAGAAATGAAGTAGGATATATCACTCTGTTGACCTCAATATTACTTCATGATTGACCACTTTATTAGAAGGGCTTCCTAGGAAACATGCTAGTGAAAAATGGATTTTTCATCCCAAACTCAAGGTTCTATTGTTTGCTTTGGTAGCCTTGAAGAGTTAATATTAACACTTATCAAAGGCCCTAAACCCTAAGATAGTGTTGGTGTGCTACTAGAGAAAAAGAAAAAATATCAAATAAATTTTATCAAGTGTTGATTTTAGTGGTCATTGTTTACTCAAGGGAAAAGGCATGCAATTGAGATATTGTGTAATGAATCAAGACCCAATCTTAATGCAAGTTACATGAAATGAAACTTTTCACTTTCTCTTTCAATGAAATTTAACTAAAGAATCGAAGAGATTATTTTTCCTTTTCAAAATGACAAACAACCTCACACTTTCTCTCAGTATTCTTTTTTAAATTCACTAAATTCACAAAATATATTTGATCCAAAAAACAACTAAAAAAAACCACAAAAATTGAAGATCTAAAACAATAACCAAAGCAGGTGCACCAAACACTCAAAAAATCAAAACTTGGCTTTGTGACAGAGAATCATGAAAGAAATATTATGTCTCACATAGAGAAACAAAATTTAAGTGCAAAGAAAGCTTCAGATCTATAGCTCAATGTAAATAGTTAAAACTACACATCCACAATGATCTATAAAGGAACAAAAGAAACCCTAAATGAAGAGCAAGACTTAAGAGGCTTGAAAGTAATGTTTGCTGGTAATCCAAATGGGAAAATAGATCAAAAATACATATTCATATGCCTCATATCAAGTTTTTCAATGTCATCAAATAAACAAAAGTACTAATCACTATAAGAAGTAATTAAAACAAGAAAGAGAAACTTTGACAAACAAACAAAAATAGCAAATATGAAACAAATTCACCTAAATCAAAGATGAACTTGACCATATCTGGTGCATATATGATAATTAAAAATTAAATGATGATAGATCTAAAGCTTTGTCAAAATATCTAAGAAGAAGAAAAATTAAAAAATCTACATGAAATAAAAAAAAAAATTAAAAAAAAATAAAAAAATAAAAAAAATAGCACAAATATTTGAAGACAATTGGTTACTAAATGATTTTCAAAAACACACACACACACACACACACATATACATATATAGAAGATCTAATGGATTTTGTCTGACCTAAAAAAGAGGTCCCTATGAAAAGATACGACAAAACTAAATTCACACAGTCGTCATGAAAAATAAAAAAAGAAGATGATTTTCAATCATCCATACCTTCCTCATCCAAATTTGTTTCATGCGATTTGCTTTGGGTAAAATTTTGAGAAGAACTCATATGTGTAGTTGTTTCATTCAAATTATCTACATAAAATTACAAAATTTGATATGAATCTCTCAATTTGGTATTTTCTCATTGTTAAAAAAAATTGGATCTAATTTAATGCAAGAAAAATCAGCCTACAACAATCCCAGAAAAGGTATAAAAGGACAAATAATAACTCAGTAACAAAGAAAAACCAATGACATCTAAAAATAAAATGCCAGATCCCATGTTGATGGTTTGGAGGGGTTTGTATCCTTGCACGAGTTGCCCAGCACTATAGTATTGTTGAAGACCTTTCCCAAGCACCCAGTGCCATACCTTCTTTGGAGGTTTTACAGAGTTTCCCTCAACAACGCAAAGCCTTGTTGACTACCATTGGACGGGTGGACCCCTCAAAGTCTAGCTTGATTACTTTTGATGTTGATGCCCCTCAACATAGACTCTTCCATCAAGTTTCCTTCTAAATCTCATTATGTGTATTTAATAAAGATATATATCGAAGTCTAGTGCATGAAGGCTCCTATAAATGTGTTAGGTCAGCATCATGCTGGAAAGCTATCAGTTCTCCAGCACTCGCTAAGTCTACTACCATTCCTCAAGCATTTAACAAACACCATTTTAATCCTCAAGGGTTCTTCCTAAGTTTGTTATCAAGCTAGGGGGCAAGACTTCCTATGTTGATGTTGAAGTTGTATATGCTCCCTTAGATTATAATTTGTTTCTTGGCCATAGCTGGATTGATGCCATGAGTGTTGTTGTATCTTCCGTGTTTCATTTTCTTCACTTTCCCCATAAGTAAAAGATTGTCACAATCGATCAAGTTGATTTTTGTAACAACCCTGGTAAAAGTTCGATGTAAAGATATATAAGAACACAGTTGATGGGACACATATTCAAAGCTCAATGCTAGGAAAGACATCCTAGTGTGGGTGTTCATTTGGTTTTTTATGGCTAAGGAATTGGCAAGGCAATGGATAAGGATTTGGAAAGGCAAAACGGAATTTTTGGCACATTTATCTATGAAAATAATGGAAATTAAGAGAAAAGGAAGGTGAAAGGTCACAAGCTGCATGTGATGAGGAAATTGAAGGAAAATAATGGAAAATGAAGAAAATAGAGGCCTCATTAATAAAAAGGATTCTAAGGATTGGTGGACAAGCTCTTAGTCAGTGTTAAGATCTTAATCAGTGTAATCTCTTGGCTCACGCTTTTGATATGGTTATGCATGGGATCAATAAAGGAAAATAAGGCAAGAGGAGGAAGCAAAGATCAAGCAAGGAAAAGAAGGATCAAGCATATGCAATAAGATTCATTATAGGTATCGATTTGCATGTGTATTTTCCTTACTAGATTTGGCATGCATGGTATTACATGTGGTTCTTTTGTTGTTATGTCATGGGATTTGTGAGGTGTAATAGTGTTTTCAGCCTAGCTTTGCCATTTCCAAATATCCATGGTGTGATGGGGTTCTCATGTTTTGGTTGAGCTGGATTTCCTGATGGATTTGAAGCTGAGTGGAGTGGATCTTCGAATGATAGAGCACATGGCCTAGTGGTCCTTGAACCAAACTATGGATCACGGTAAAGCCACTAGCCTAGTGACCCCTGAGCCATACTGTGGGTTGCAGTAAAGCCAAGATTGTGTTACCTCTGTGGGCCTAGGAATCCTTTTTAGTGAATGGCATGATATATGATAAAGCCAAGAGGTGGTTTGCTCTTCGTTGGGCCTAGTAATCCTGGGTTTGGGATACATAGTAAAGCCTAGAGAGTGGGTCTTAGTTTAGGGCCTAGTGATCCGAGTTTGGATTGCAGTAAAGATTGTGAGACTAGGAGACAATAAAATTCCTCACGGTGTAGGTGGAGAAATCTAGTGGCATCCATGCTTGTTTTGCCTAGTGATCAAGTGGAGATCACGGTAAAGTACGTTATGCTGTGTTCATGGTGTTGGCCTAGTGATTCGGGATGGATTACAGTAAATCTTGGTTTCTATTGATTAGTGTGAGGTGGTTTAGCCTTAGTATGTCGTGGTTGGTTCTTTGGTTGAATTCCCACATTCATGTTTGGAATATGGCATGGGGGTGAATGGATGAAGAGAGATTTGGCTTAGCCATTCTATGGTTGGGTGGAACATGGAAATCCCATCCTCGGTTTTGTTTTTGCATCATTAATGAAAGTTTATTTCTCCTTGTATTTCTATGATAATTTTGATGGATTATATGTGGTTTATATGGTTGTATTTTCATGAATATTTCTATTGTTATTATGTTGGTTATATGTTTGTTTTATGATAGAAGCTATATATGGATCTGAACATGTTTTTACTTGTAAATGAATTGATAACGTATCTATGGTCTAATAGATGGTAATGCAGCAAATGACATGAGGGAACAATGGTTCTTAGCGATCCTCAGATAAGTACAAGATCCCTGTGTTTAATTTTGTTGGTTCCACATATAGATTACATGCTTACGACATGTTTCAAGAAATGCTTGTCATGGCTAGTAGGGATCTGATTAAGGTATTTTTTTAACTTATTTATTTTGCATCATTGTTTCCCTGTTCTTTTACTGATCTTAAGTTATCATTCCATTCTAGGCAGTGACCTGGGCTCTAGGCTTGAAAAAGTGGCTCAAATCCCGGGGACGCTGGCATAGTACTGACAAATTGGGTTTCTAGATGCTGGCAGGCAAGCTTATGAGAGTGACTTTGGATTTCTAGATGATGTCATGGCTATAGCATGAGAGTGACTAAGGCTTAATATGTCCATAACATCAATAGGACCCAGGGATAGGATGTCTGAGTGGATGACATGTCTCGTGAGTTTTTGTTGCTGATGTGGCTAGGTTGGTTAATTTTTTCTATCAATTTCACTTCCTTAAGGTCACATAGGAGGTTGAATCCAATCATAGTAGCCTCTCGTCACATGTTTACCATGGCTAGCTAGTTCCTTAGGTAGATGTGTGAAGAGGGTGTTACAGAGTGGTATCAAAGCAACTTGCGCTCTCTTTGGCTCATATTTAATACTACAGAGTGGTATTAGAGCATGGTTCACCCTTGGACTAGATGGGCAGTGTGTGTTGGTCATGTGTGCATGTCAATTTCATGTGTGTCTCTTACACTTATATTCCATGTGATTTTTGCATTGCATAATGTTTATCATAGTTGTAGTAAGGTTGTCATGAGAAACTTGATTTTGATTTTGTGGAATGCATCATCATGATTATGTGATTGTTTACATATTGTTATATGTTTCTTATATGTTCTGGTATTTCACTTGATTACATCCTTGTATCTTAGGTTGCATTATTGTGTGTTTGATTACATGTAGCATTCTTGTAAGTTGGTTACAAGGATTGATCGCTTATGCTCAACTCGCAGTGGCTTCACTTAATGAACCTATGACATATCACATGCATTCGCGGGATACTAAACAATACCCCTAATTTGACTACATATTGGAAAATACCTCTAAAAATCACATTATTTAACTTGTTACCAATACGAACTCATTAAACCCTCCAAATTAAAAAAACCCCTACTTTGACTAGATATTGTAGGTATCCATTTTTTCATTAACATTTTTTATACCCCTTTATATTTTTCATTGACTTTGAGCTCCATTTTTTACCCTCGATATATCCCCCAATATATTATGTCATTTTTTCCTCAATATAAATCCCCCAATATGAATGCACGTGGTATGGTATTGCTTCCTTAGTGAAGGCCTTGTGGCTCGACTACATGAATTCATGTGTATTTGTAGTTGATTATGCATTGCTTATTCATGTTGATGGTTGCATGTGGTAATGCGTACAATGGAGTAATGGTTGTTATCATGCAGGAGGTCATGGTTTGTGAAGTTCATATGGTCATGCAATGATGACTGAACTCTATCATGAAGGATTTGTATATGGTTTTGTACTCATGTGTTATATGTATATGTGCAGTTTTTATGCATATATGGTCTTGGTTATAGTTATGCATGAATAGTAGGTCAAAAATGTAATTTAGGTCATCATGGTACTATTGGTATGTTATTATGCTAATTTGTTCAATGAGGTAAAGCAAGAGATGCAGATCATCAAATTGAAGTTGCAACATTGACCTCGAAGCAAGAGCATGTCATCATATAGGTCTGTATGTTGGGCATATAGGTATGTAGGTTGTTATACATATTAGGTTTATATACATTAGGTTTATGTACATGTTTTTTGATGTTATGTTTATGTACATGATAAATGATAGTTTATTAGCATAGTCATATGCACATGAGGCAGATAGTCTAGAATGATGGTAACCTGTGGTTGTATGAATTTCTATTGTTGTTTTCTATTAGATAGATTGATGATTAGGTTATATGTTGTGGATGAGCATGATATATATTTTATTGTTGTTATATTCTATTAACTTGATGATTAGGGTTATTTCATTAATATCTTGATGTTATATGTATTGTGTTAACCAGATTTGACCTATGCGGATGGCTATGGTTACGATATTCAGGCATGAGCTGACATATTTGTGATATGGTGTCATATTAATCTAGATTGATTGTAAATATGCAATTTTTATGCATGAATGACAAATGCTTATGAGCTTATGATGTGAACATGTTAGTTAGTTATTGTTATGGATATCATGATTTATGTTTGAGTTGATATGTTGTGAAGTTGTATCGTGCTAACCTAGATTGATTGTGCAGATAAGTTCGCCTCCCCTGACATACATCAAGGTATGAGTTTTCTTATGTCACATATTTGGTAATTGAATATCTGATTATGTTGTCTAGTTGATTTATTTAACATGGTATGGTTGCAAGTTGGTGGAATGTTTGATGAATTTCATAATATGAGTATGTGTTCAATGATCTTGTTTTGAGATGATTGTAATAATACATATGTGTTGAGACAGTTGATATGTACTTGAATGTAGTTGATAGTTGTAGCATTATGTCTAATCACTATGAGTTGACTATGGGTTATGACATGATTGTTTTTAAAAGTTGATTTCAAATTGATAGACATGATTGTCTTGATATTTGGAACATGTGGTTGACATGTGTGAGCAGTTGTAGGAAACATACTTGGTATTGGCATGAAAAGGTAATATTTGATGTGTTTATATAACAGTTGGGTGATGTGGTAGTACATAGTAAGCCTTGATTGTAGCAAGGTAAAAAGGTAAAGGAAAGGAATTAGGAAATAATTCCTTTGGCCATATTTGGAAACCCTAATTCCAAACGAATGAGTGCTTTTCATATAGGAAGTCTTCTTAACCTTGATTTTGTTTGAAATTATGTGGATATGTGTTATATTCATGGACATGTATTTGACAGGTATATTAGCTAGCCTCTAGTCACAGGTGGGTTTGTCAAGGGGATTGGAGTCCTTGAGAGATGGCATGGACGTGTTCAGCTACAAGGCAATGTGCTTGGAACAACAAGATAAGTTATCTGGTGTATTGTTATGTTTATTTATACATTGAGAGTTATGTGTTTATGGCATTATGATACAGGTGATTTCATGGTAAAGGGACTTCCATGAAATATTGATGAAGGCTCGGGTTGAGCTTTCCTTGGGAACCATGGGGATTGAGTCATGGTATTTATTTTTAGTCTGGTGCTTTTGGTATTTTTTGATTGTTGCACTTGATTTGTGATTTTGCATGTGTCTGGTGCAGAGCTATTGATCCAGGTCTGGGTGTGACAAAGGACACTTCCAAGACCTTTTACTTTCGTAATGTGTTAAATTGTATTTTTAAAAGTACATTAATGAATACATATGCATGCTGTAAAGAAGAGGAACATGACAATCATCAACAACATAAACTCAAGACATGTAAAACAGAGTTCGTCCAGGAGGGACTACGTCTCCGGGCCCCAATGTCAAGATGGTGTAGGCTGCTGCATTAAGTGTTGTCAATAGTGATGATGTACATAGAGATGATGTCATTGTCATACAAGGAGAATTCCCTCACGTAGGAGTGGCTCTAAGAGATGTTCCACTAGAGGAAATGTCAGTCAAAAGACTCCTATCAGTATGACATAAACTCATGCATGATGAGCATCCCACCAACATGGCATAAAAGGGATCTCAATGAAAAAATGCATGATGACAACATGAGTATCCCATCAACATACAACAAAGGGATCTCAAAACATAACATGACAAATCATGACAACAAGTACATCACATAGACAATTCTGTGTCACATCAAGCAGGAACCATGAAAACAAGTAATAAACAAGATCCATCATCAAACATTAACCAAGGATCTATGCAACACAATGCATAGAAAAAGAATTACATGAACACACTGTGTATACCTCACAACCAGGGGCCATCTGAAGAAGCAGATTTCAAATTGTTGAAGTTGTTCATGCCATCGATCTCATGGCATCACTTCCATGGAAATGGTTGCTGGCACATAAATGTTGACACCTGCATTCCAATTAGAAAAGTTGCTGGAAAATGAAATGAGTGAATGAAAAATATGAATGCACCATCATATTTGTGGTAGCGAATAGTGCAAAGTCAACTGTCAAATTTCTGAATTCTAAGAAATTGAGAATCTGGGGCTCAAGGAATCTTTTAGATTCCCCCTAGATTCCTCAAAGAGTCTGCTCCATGGGTCGACGGGAGATCTGCAATTCAAAAGGTGACTCTGACCTTTCCATTGTGATCCCCGTGGAAAAATATAAAAAACAACTATAAACTTGACTATAATCTGACATGGAGAAAAATTACCTCCTCGGGAAAATTTCAAGTATCATGGTTCACTCCATGTTTCTACAGCAGTCATGGTTCCACCTCCATACCGAAAAATGCAAAACCTTGATTGATAAATGGATAGCACCATTGCGTTCATGGCGTCAAGAAGTGCTCAAACCATATAAAATTTGTTAAAATCTAACAGAGTGAAAATTCGCCCCTCGTGAAAAATGTTGCCTCGAACTGCGTGCACTTCCTCCGCCTTGAAATCTGTGCCCGCTTCTGGTTCCTCCTTCTAGGCGCGGTCGAGAAAATGAGTTTATTTATAAGTTTTCGGGTGGATTTTACAAAAAACTCCGTTGGCAGAGTGGTTAGCTTTCTGATTAATAGTGAGGAGGTCGGGCAGTCAAACCCTGCCTCCTCTGTTTTTATACACATCAATTTTTTTAAAAACAGATTTGGTTTCAGTTGGGCAGGTTGTGGGGTCATGTCCCTGACCCTGCCATTTAATAAACATACATTAGTTGGGTATACGGTTGGGGAGGGCGCGAGGTCACGGCCTGTCCTCCAACAATATATATATCTATATATATATATATATTATATATATATATATATATATATATATACTTATATATTATATATATATATATATATATATATAATATATATACATATTATTAACATAACAAAATGGGCCATTTTTAAAAAATTTTGTTTTTAAGCCGTAGGAGTCTTTTTAACAAGGCCACGATTTTGCTCGGAATCTGGACGGGATTGGTTAGATTCTGTCCACCGAAAAGGTGCAAATTGTGCCCTTGTTAAACCTGCCAAGTCATCAAAATTCAACCCAACTTTGACTACTTCTAACTTTCGCATACGGACTTGGTTTGACGAACCGTTTGCACTACCACGATCAAGACGATGAGATATACGCTCTGGTATTGGTTTGAAAACATTATGGTTACTTTTATTTTCGAGCTTCCATTAGCCCTCTTTGTCATGTGTGTGTCTCTAGAGCCACCTGGATCAATCCTCCCAACTGAGGAGCTTTTGGTCCTCCAAAAGCATGAAAAATAATCTGCAGCTTCTTTATACCTTATTTGCATCACAAGTGTCCTGAAAAGTCTCGCTTCTATCTCCTTCACCTTTGTTCTTCAGAGCCTTAAGAAATGCGCCGACACCTGCAACCTCTACAACCTGTAGCACATTGTTTTACAAATTACATGCTTGAATTTCATGACCAACTAATGACCCAAGCATCCCATAATTGCCATGAGTTTCTAACACACACTCGGTGATCAAGTTTACATCAAGATGGAAACAATACCCAGCTATGACAGTAAGTCCAAAATATCATTGTTGCTTCAACAAGTGATGGAAAGCACATGATCACTGCAACACATGATTTGCAAAGATAAGGCCAAACATTTTTTTTTTGACAAGTGATGGAAACATGACATCACTTTCATAGTTTATCATGCAACGCAACGTAAGACCAGATATCAGTGTTATTGAACAAGTGATGGAAAACACATCATCAATTTTACATTTTAAAATGCAACAAATGATTTACAAAAGCACGACCATGAAACTTTAACATATCTAGAAACCATTTTTCACTTATCAATGTGAATGGGTCGCCTCCTTGTGGTGCATTTGATGTTTGAACAACTACTTCGCTTAGTTCACACACCGACACTTTGTCTTTAAGGCACTGGTCTGGATGGAGCCTCCAACAAGTGGATCTTTGATAGCCACTTTTATCGTAATGACTGCAATAGTTTTTCTTCCTCGAGATCTGCTTAACATGTTTCTTTACCTGCTATTGAGAGGGTCTTTCACGTGCTCATCCTTTTATGTGCTGCTATTCTTTTCCAACACTTAGAAAATGTATGATTATGTAATCCACAAAAGGTACATGTTTTTCAATGCCATGTTTTATGTTCTTCATTAACAACATGATCATAATCGAAATGAACATTCGCATGTCGAAAGTGGTTATATCTTTCCTTGTTGTCTCTGGTGTAAGTATGACGATGAGAGCTTGCCTCAACTCTCTCCCTGCAATGGGCACTGTCGTGGGATGATGGGGATGTGTTCCCATCATTCTCTTTCCTCGATGATTTCAACGATGTCTTCGAAGAATATGACACCTTTGAGCATTCTCCTCTAGTGTATCTCGAGCCTGCAAATTGAGGTCCCTACACAACCTCGAATGGTCGAGTTATGCCTTGGTTAATAACACCAAGTTATTTTTCCTCCTCGCACCTTATCCTAGTAAGGAGCCTCATGTTTGTCCCTGTAATTGGGATCTCCAAATATCCAACGGAAATCATACTATGTGAAGATGAAACCGAAATAAAATCAACATATTTTAACTCTTATGTCGATTTGGAAGGAACTGATGAGGGTTTTTCATCATCTGTTGTTGGTGGTTTGGTAGCTGTCTCGGCACATTCCCCAACTTCTTTCTAAGATACCCTAGTCCTATTTGATGAGGTAATTCCTCCACTTTGATGGGGTTGACAATTCCTTGGCCATTAATGCCCAAGCCTTTTCCTTGATACCCCATTTTCTTCAACAGTTTGGATCCAATTCTTGTGGTATGATTTTCAAAAATAGTGAAATCATCATCAGGAAACATACACGAATTCAGAGAATTACATTTTACCTCACATGGGTCATGCTACAGCTTTTCCAAGACCTCATCCTTTTCTTGTAGTTGTCGTAGCCAACTATGTTTTTCCTCTTTCTCTTCATGTAGATGCATCTTCAATTCAGTGTTCTTTGTTTGAAGATTATGTTTGTTGTGCTTACGCTCTTCTAGGGCCTATTTTGTGGTTTGTAACTGAATCTGCAATCGCTCCTTTTCCTTTGTCTCTTTCTGTAGAGTTTCATACATTATTTCCACTCTTTTGGAAATTTTGAGCATGGTCTCATGCATCACTTTTTCATCCTTTGTCGCTGCACGTTCCATTGTTCATGCTACAATTCACATTAACACAAAGACCTCTCTAATACCACTTGATCCAAGTTTGGGTGTGACCAAGGACCCTTCCAAGGCCTTTTACTTTTGTAATGTGTTAAATTTCATTTTTAAAATGACATTAATGAATACATTTTCATGTTGTAAAGAAGAGGAACATGACAATCATCAGCAACATAAACTCAAGACGTTGATAACAGAGTTCGTCTAAGAGGGACTATGTCTCCGAGCCCCGGTGCCAAGACGGTGTAGGCCGCTACATTAAGTGTTGTCAATAGTGATGATGTACATAGAGGTGATGTCGTTGTCATACAAGGAAAATTCCCTCATGCAGGAGTGGCTCTAAGAGATGTTCCGCCACAGGAACTCTCAGTCAAAAGACTCCTATCAGTATGACATAAACTCATGCATGATGAGCATCCTGCCAACATGGCATAAAAGATATCTCAATGCAAACATGCATGAAGACAACATGAGTATCCCATCAACATACAACAAAGGGATCACAAAACATAACATGAAAAATCATGACAACAAGTAGAACACATAGACGATTCCACGTCACATCAAGTAGGAATCATGAAAACAAGTAATAAACAAGATCCCTCATTAAGCTTAGACAAGGGATCTATGCAGCACAATTCACAACAAAAGAAGTACATGAACACACTGCATATACCTCACAACTAGAGGCCACCTAAAGAAGCGGATGTCAAACTGCTAAAGTTGTTCGTGCCATCAGTCTCACAGCATCAATTGCATGGAAATGGCTACTTGCATATAAATGCTGACACATTCATTATACTTAGAAAAGTGGTTAGAAAGTGAAATGAGCAAATGAAAAATCTGAAAGCACCATCATATTTGTGGCGTCGAACAGTGCAAAATAGACTGTCAAATCTGAATTTTGAGAAATTGAGAATTTGGGGCTCAAGGAATCTTTTAGATTCCCCCTAGATTCCTCAAACATTCTACTCCATGGGTGGACTAGAGATCTTCAACTCAAAAGGTGACTCTGACCTTGCCATTGTGATCCATACAGAAAACTATGAAAAACGACTATAAACTTGACTATATTCCGACACGGAGAAAAAATATCTTAGGAAAATTTCAAGTATCATAGTTCCACTCCCTATTTCTACAGCAATAATGGTTGCACCTCCATACTGAAAAATGGCTGAAAAATATAGAACGCTGATGGAGAGATGGACAACACTATTGCATTCGTGGCATCGAGAAATGCTGAAACAATATAAAAATTGTCAAAATCTGATAGTGAAATTCGCCCCTCCTACAAAATGCTGCCTCGAACTGCAAGCACCGCCTCCTTTGTCTCGAAATCTGTGCCGACTCTTGGTTCTTCCTTCTAGGCACACTAGAAAAATGAGTTTATTTATAAGTTTTCAGGCGGAGTTTACAAAAAAAACCATTGGTAGAGTGGTTAGCGATCCGAATAATAGGGAGGAGGTCGGGCGATTAAACCCTGCCTCCTCCATTTTTATACACATCAATTTTTTTTAAACAGATTTGGTTTCGGTTGGGTGGGTTAGTGGGGTCATGTCCCCGACCTTGCCATTAATAAAATTTATTAGTTTGGTTTGTGTTTTGGGAGGGTGGAGATCATGGCCTGCCCTCCAACAATTAATATATAATATATTATATATATATATATATATATATTATTTTTATTAACATAACAAAAATGGGTCGTTTTTAAGAATTTTGTTTTTAAGTCGTAGGAGTATTTTTAACAAGGCCACGATTTCGCTTGGAATCTAGTCGGGGTTGGTCAGATTCCGTCCGCTGGAAAGGTGCAAATTGCATCCTCCTTAAACTTGCCCAGTCATCAAAAGTCAACCCAACTTTTACTGCTTCTAACTTTCATATACAGACTCAGTTTGATGAACTGTCAGCACCGCCATGATCAAGAAGATGAGATCTACGCTTTGGTTCTGGTTCGAAAACATTCTGATTACTTTAATTTTCAAGCTTCCATTAGCCCTTTTTGTCCTATGTGTGTCTCTAGAGCCACTTGGATTAGCTATGCCACTTTATTGCAGTGTCGTGTTGTTATTGGTTTTCATGGTTTTCTTCTTGGTTGCTTCTTGGTATTTCCTTCTATGTTGAGATTCTTTGGAATTGAAAAAGTTAATAGAGCTTGAGGAGAGATGTGTGGTACTTGAAAGATGATGTAAGACTCAAATGAAGCTCTGTGCATGAATAAGCACAACGGAAGGTAAGACTATGACAGTCGGTTGGACTGGTAGGTCCATAGTGGTAAATAAATGGTGGCAGTACATACATGTGAAAGGTAACTAGAAAAGGTAAAGTAAATGGATCTGAGGTGTCAGATGCCTTGGTTATGTTGGGAACAATTGTTCTCAATGTTGTGCATGTCGTGCAAGAAAAATGAAGTTCTCTTAACCTAGACTTTATAATATCTAGCAATTTTGTTGTGATCATGATTATGTTGATGTTTATATGAATACATGTATGTATGTATGTCTATCATTGTCTGAGAGGACAATGATTTTTTTATGCTAATGTTTATGTATATGTTATGAAACCAGCTTAAGAAAAGATAGAAAAGATAGATCAACGCCTTAGAATTCAGCCTCTTCAAGGGGGCTACCTCCTTTACATTACATAAATGAACAATTCTTGGATGATTCAAAAACCTCCTTTCTATATATAGGAGTCTAAGGAGTCATAATATAACCTAGCCGACCTAACAATAATAATATAAAGCCACAAAAATAACAATAGAGGGATTCTATGGGGCACAGTAATAACAATATGGGGACAATAGGGGCACAACAATATTAATAAGTGGTACAACTACAATAGTAATGGGGTAATCACTAGTATTATAGGGACCCAACTTATATGAAAGTGTAAAAAACAATGAATGAATATTTTGTTGCACGTATTGTTTTTTGCACATCCCTTTACTTTGCCATAACAAAGATATGCATTATTAAGTATTAAAATATTAGAAATACTATATAATAACATGTAAAAGTGTGCAACATCATCAGAAACTATTGTGCGGAGTGCGGAAGCTATGCAAAATTATCTCTCTTCCGTATTTGCATTTCCATTTCATAGGAAGTTCATGGTAAAATATTTATACTGGAGAGAAATGGGCAATTACCATTTAGCAAATTGTGCATAAAATATTGTAGATGGATGCAACGTGATCATTGAAACCTTACAATGGAATTGTTAAACATGAACCAATATAGCTCTAGTTGAGGACACGTAATTGATTGTTGAAAGTTTTGTTAACCAAGTAATTGTTTCACACATTCGATTTCTCAAATGACATGTAAATCATGTAGTGCCACTTGGGATGAGATTTCATTGTGCTAAGTGTTTACGCATTCCGCACAAGATTTAATCAATTAATTAGTTTCATTGGATAATTCTATGATGTGAAAAGAGCTTCCACTATACAGAGAGATTTCACAATGCAGAGAGATTTCATTGTGCAAAGAGTTATGTGGGAATAGATTTCTCTATGCAAAGAGATTTTACTATGCAAAGAGATTTCACTATGCAAAAAGATCTCATTGTGCATAATTTTTTGTGCAAAGAGATTCCATTATGTGGAAAGCTTTCATTGTGCAGAGTACATAGCATTTAATCAATTAATTAGCGGTAGAGCTTTGTGCAAAAAACTTTCGTTGTTCGGAGAGATTTCATAAACAATGAACAAAGATTTTGTTATACATATTGCTTTCTACACATCCCTTTACTCTGCCATAACACACATATGCATTATTTAGTGTTAAAATATTATCAATATTACACGTAGTATGAAAGTTATGTGGAATTAGCTCTCCTCTACATCTACATTGCCACATCACTAGAAGTTCATGGTGAAATATTTAGACTAGGGAGAAATGAGAAATTATTGTTTAGAAAATTGCACGTAGATGGATGCAGCATGACCATTGTATTATTATTGAGATACATAATTGGCTCTTTTGTACAATCTCTCATCCACATTCATGGTGAAATATTTAGACTATAGAGCGATGGGTAACTATCGTTTAGCAAATTTCACATCGAATATTGTGGATGCATGCAGCTCTATCTGAGGACAAAAAAATGATTTTTTAAATTGCTTCATGTATCTGATTTCTCGAACGACATGAAAATCATGTAGTGCCACCTGGGATGAGATTTCATTGTGTAGGATTTTTCCGCACTCCACACAACCTTTAATCAATTAATTCATTGTGCTGAGAGCTCTCACTATGCAAAAAAAAATCATTGTTTGGAACACAACCTTTAATCAATTAATTAGCAATAGATCTTTATGTGCAGATCTTTCATTGTCCGAAAAGATACCATAAACAATGAACGAAGATTCAACCGCACATATTGCTTTCTGCACATCCCTTTACCAATACTACACGGAGTGTAGCTACGCACAAGGAATCATAATAATATTAATTGGAGATTTGTTTAGCGCTCCTCCCCCTAGCCTATGAGAAGGACTTGCAAGCGCTGGAAAATTACACAGAGAATATAATTTGTAGAAGGATGTGTAGGTTTTAACCCCGTATAGAAATTACCTACATACGAATTCTAAAAACAGAAAATAAACAAAGGCGAGAGAATAACACATAAAATAAATATACACAGAGATTTTCCCCTAGATCCCAAAACTGAGACTACTAGATTGATTTTTCATTATGTTCCTTTCAATGTTACAATACATATATAGATGTTGAAGCATCCATAAATCCCAATCCATTAACCCTAGATTAGAACATAACCGTAGTTTCCTTGATCAGATCTACAAAATACCATGGATCGAAAACCACCGCGCCCAAAACCATGTGCGAAAACGATGCACAAAACCATATGTAAGTCCACCCACCTAATATAAGGTCCCAAAAAAAAAATTCCCGAGGGAGCCCCCCACAATGCATCGACACAACGAAGGGGGGTTCACCCCCCCTCTAACCCCTGATTTCACTACTGGGACTAGTCGTGGAAAGAATATAACACAACCCAACAAGATGGAGCGTGATCATTGAATTATTATTGAGATGTGGAATTGACTCTTCTATGTGAGCTCTTGTCTGCATTCATGGTGAAGTATTTAGGCTGCAGAGTGATAGATAACTATCGTTTAACAAATTTTACGTCGAATGTTGTGGATGCATGTAATTGTAGTTAAGGACACATAATTGATTGTTGAAATTCCTTCATGTATTTGATTTCTCGAATGACATGCAAATCATGAAGTACCACCTGGGATTATATTTTATTGTTTGGAGTATTTGCCACACTTTGTACAACATTAAATCAATTAATTCACTGTGCAGAGATATTTTCACTATTCATAAAGCTTTCATTGTGTGGAACACAACCTTTAATCAATTACTTAGCGGTAAATATTTGTGCAAAGAGATTCCATAAACAATGAACATATATTTTTCCACACATCCCTTTACCAATACTACACAGAGTGTGAAAGATATGCAGAATTAGCTCTCCCCTCATTTCAATTCACAAAAATGAGATAACATCCACTCCATCAAGTCCATATGTTCATTGTTCTACTATAGGTGAACTGCTATACTTGTGTGAATATTTTCTTGTTCAGAGTGGAAACTTGCCAACAAGCACCGCATCCACTCCTACTATTCCGATTATAGAAATGTTGCATTCAACATTTATGAAACACTCCTAAATTATTGATGATGTACTACTATTTTATAATAAATTACAAAGTCCAATGTCATGATTGAGATGGTACAAATATATAAATTTGTTGGAGCGATGGGAAATTATCATTTAGCAAATTGTGAGTAGGATATTGTAGATGGATGTAGCATGATAACTGAATCACTACTGAAAATTTTTTAAACAGGATGCATGATTGGCTTTCTTGCGCAAGCACTCGTCCTCATTCATAGTGATGGGTAACTATTGTTTAGCAAATTTTGCATGGAATATTGTGGATGGATGCAACTCTAGCTAAGGACATGGAATTGATTTTTGAAATTGCTTCAATCATTGTGCGGAAGGTTTTATGTGGAGAGATTTCACTATGCGGAGAGCTTTCACTATGTAAGGCACTTTCATTGTGCGAAGAGTTTCGTACAAAGATATTGCATTATGCACATTACACAACCTTTAATCAATTAATTAGCAATAGATCTATGTGTGGAGAGTTCTATGTGAAGAGAATTCATTGTGCGGAGTTTTTTGTGGAAAAAGATTTCATGGTGCAAATTTTTCTTCGTGCTTCGCACAATCCTTGATCAATTACTTAGTAGTAGAGGAAGGGCCTATGTTGCATTGCAACTATTCATCTTTTTTGGTAATGTAATTAGCCTAGTTACAATTTCTTATATGATTCATAGTTTCTCAAATCTAACATAAATATATAATTATGTCGATACATTTTTATAATAGTTTAGTTGTAATTTAACATTTAATTTATTCTAAAAATATCTTACAATATTTTTTTATTATAGAATATCTCTTTTATATAATAATATATACAAAATTGTTAAAGGATGATAACTCTAGTGTTAGCTGGCGATTTTAATTCCCTCTCCACCTGGGTTTTATTCTCTAGAGACATGTTAGCCTATGTGGCAAAAATTTCAACAAGTTGGAAATTGTGATGAGTAATTCCTAAAGCCTAAAGGGACATGAAAATTTGAGTATCTTGATATTGAGGTGAATAGTGGCATCCCTTGCAATTTGATCTTGGGTCTTGCCTAGAACAATCCTCTGAAGTTATAGACTCACCAATCACTGTGAAAAATAAAATAAAAAAATTATATAATTATACATATTTCATAACACACATGTTTCTCACCTCTGTGTGTTTATATTTACCCAAAACTCTAGATAATTGCATGAAGGTAATCTTACTCAAGCCATTTTCCAATTCTAATGAGTCTTACCTATATAAGTGATTTAAGTAATAACAACTAAACCTAAGAGATCACGACATATTAAGATGACTTCTTTTAGGACTTCATCTCTATCTACTACATTGATCAATGGAAAAGTCTAGAAAACAAGGTAAATATAATAAAGATATTATAAGTAAATATAATAAAATATTGTATTAATAACATGAGATGATATATCATTTTCTAGATAATTTAAAAGCATCTCAGACTATAAATACACCTCATTTTTTTTCTCTGTGTAACTATGACTCATGCCCAAAACAGAACAAAAATAATTACCATTAAAAACATACTCAGTAATTATTTAGCATAGCAATGATTATGAAACATTGAACAACAATATAATTTCATGAACAAAGAGATTTATACATTGATTTGATTCACATAAGCTAGTTGGAAGCTAACTGTAGGAGAATATTACTAGATTCAGTAAAAGAGAAAAAAAAAAATAAATAAATAAATAAATTATTCAAGCATGGGTTTCATGCTCAAAGTCTAGGTCAAAGCATGTTCTTCATGATTCTGGACTTGTTAAGTCAAAGAATAATTTTTGTCATGTATTGTAGTCCTATTTGAACTTGTTGTAACAAAAGAAAATCATTTTTTTTTAGTCTAATAAGTCAATTTGTCCTCCAAGGCCAAGTCATCCCTACAAAGGAGAAGTCGACCTCTTGAAGAATGTACATATAACATGAGACTTAAACTCATTTGAAGCATTGCACAAGTTCAATCTACAATAAGACAAGAAGATAATCTAGAGAGAAAAGTCAAGTAAGAAAGGAGAAATCAAATTGAAGGAAGAAGACTTGAAAAATCTATCTTTTGTGTCCACATGTGTGACAAAATTAGGGTTTTTGTGTGAGTTGCAAGGCCGTGAATTGCAGGTTTGAATTGCAGGCCTAAATTTGTAGGATTGAAACTTTGGTTGGAGTAGACTTTGAAGAGTTTGGCCTTTGTTGACTTTGGTAGACCTTGACTTGTTTGGAAGAGATCCTATTGGAGGGAAGACTTGGTGCTTGGTAGGAATCTTGACTAGTTTTTCGGTCTTGGATGTCTCACTTTGATTTGATTCTATAAGAAGAGAAGTATACTTTTTGGGTTTTTCCCTAGCTTGGATCCTATATCTTGTGTACTTTGTATCTTTTTGATATTCAATTTTTTGTAAATTGCTTGATGAAGAAGAAATAAAAGTAATAAAAGGCCAACTAATATCACAAGTAATTACAAAGTAAGGAAAGTTAACTCTAATCTATAAATACTTTGATTTTCCAACACCTCCAACCATAGGCTCAACTATACTAGAGGTTTCTTGTAGTTGGCTATCCCTGAGCTAGATCCAATCCCTTGAGAGCATATTTCACTTAAGGTTCAACAAGTTCAATTCAAGGTAGATAACATGAAGGTCATTCTCCTTCATATTTAGGAAATTGTGATTCTACCTTTCTACCATTGAGCCAAGGCCTATTAACACTCAAAGTATAGCCACCATGGCCTTACATAGCATAAACAAAATTCTTCATTGATCTAGTAGTTCCTCAGAGCTTCATTGTTCTTACTACCTTACATGCTTGGTCAAGACAAACTATTTAGAAAACTCTCCCAACCCCAAAACTTAGGTTGAAGGCTTTCACACTATTTTCCTTATCCAATTAAGCTCACAATTCTACACGGGCCTATTCTGACTTAGAGGGTTCTTTTCCACCCCTTGATTAGATTCATGCCTTCAAATCCATGTGTGATTCAATTTTCCTTTGCACATGTTTCATTGGTTCACTAGCATGCACTCACTAGTTTTCTCATGCACACTCACATTCCTCTCTCTCTCTCTCTCTCTCTCTCTCTCTCTCAATGCTCACACTACTCACCCACATAGACACTCCCAACATGAGAATTCAAGCTCCTTCCTTGAGCTACATGGTCAACTCAAAAGGCTCCAAATGGTATGTAGCCCATACCTCTGGAGAAGTGCGGTACCACTCTTTATTATTTTCTCATAACTACTGGAAGTTAGGTAGTTAAACTACTAAATCAAAAATCTAGTCATATAATTCACACAAGATAGGAAACTTCCCAAATGCCCCTTACAACGTCCCTATTGGACACCTAATCTTCTAAGGGTTGGTGTGGAAGCTGAACAGCCAAAGGGAGTCAAAAGGACCTCTTGGAATATGAAACCAAGGGTCATTCCTATGTATTATAAATATGTATCATTGTGAATAAGAAAATTAATCTAATGTTTATCTTTCAAATTGCCTCCACCATGTATGTGCTTAACATGGTATCAGAGAGAGCGATCTCCTGCCCTACTCAATTTGAGTCATTATTTTTTGTGGTCATTCTCTGTGTGTTTGTTTCCAGACCTGGGCGTATCGAGACTCTCTAAAATCTGCACCTATCAGAACACAGGACCTAAATTTAGGTCTCTACCCTGCTAAAGCCTGGTATATACATTGGTTATTGTTATATCTCATCATTGGATGAGTTGGGCGATGCAAAGGGATGTTTTTAGAGAAGAGGATGAGCTGGATGATGATGAAGATGAAGGAGTAGGTTTACCACGCTTTCGAATTTTCATGGTGCCGCCTAATTTTCCATCTCTAGTAGCTTGAAACGAAGTGATTACGCATGGTTGTGAGATACTTCCACTCAAACACTTCTAGTACAGTCGATATTTCTGCAAATGGCTTGTAATATTCTCTCGTGTAAGTCCTGGAATGTTCATGGTTTCTAGAATCCTCTTCGGAGCTATGTAGGATTTGATCAGATAGCCATGGAATTCATAAATTTGAATAAAATATATTTAACGTTTATTACATATTGTTTTGTCCTTTGATTCTTGGTTAGAAATGGGAGGTTCCACCCACAAGTTCTTGTTTAGACTTTTTCTTGCTTCAGAAAAATAATAAATTTCACTTAAAGACTCCAGTGAAGAAATTGCATATGCAAAAGCGGTGGAAAGCTCTTCAGCTTTTTCTCTACCATTAGCATCATTTTATTCGAATGCCACAGTGTTCCACTTATGTTTCTCAACTATTTCTTCATGGCCCCCTTTAAGATGTTCTTTAGAATTTAATGCCATAGATTTGCATCTCCACTCCAACGTCGTTGAATGTTGTCACTGCCATACGCTGGTGAATGCGACCCCTCAAATATAACGTAGCGAAAGTCGTAATTGCAAATATCGGGGACAAGTTTAGAAAGATTGTGGAATCTCTTTCTTTCATTGTGGCAATTTACATCCATTGTGATGCCGGTGGAGTGAAGTGTTTGTGGGCATAACATCATCGTTGATGGTCAATTCACACTAGTCAAAAAATCATGGGCCTTTACAGATAGTTTCATTGCCTAATGTTATATAAGCATTGAATACAATGTCTCAAATGCCATGGGAAATGTGAGAGAGTGCTTTAGTTGCTGGAGTTTGACTCAGTTTCTTTGACAGAGATTCAATAGTTGGATTGTGGCTCTTCAAAGGCATAACACCGAATGGTACCTGAAATATCCTGCCAAGTCATATTCAGATTGGGAGTGAAAAATAGGTGGCTACGAGGGGATTTTAGAGGTCAACCAAATCTACCTCCATGTTAGTATGTTAGTAAACATATGTGGAGCTGAATGTTTCATTAAATTTCTCTCAACAGGAATTGTATTTCTCTTCAACGTTTTCTATTTGGTGAAATGTAGAGATTTGATATCATTTTACTTTCTATTAAGGTACCTACGACAAGAGTACCATTGGGGTTTTCACCTACTTCTAGCAACTATGATATTGGATTGAGTTACAAATCTAAAAAATCAGAATCAGTTGACCCATAGCCACTTGATTTGTTTGTTTAACCTAGAAAACCATTTGGATTTTTCTCCTAAAATATATGCGTTAAAGAATGAATTGAAGCAACGTCGATTATGAATTCAAGTTTAGTCTTCTTCCTTTGCAGACTGCACACGCCCTCCAGGTTGTGATCTGCTTATTTGAATAGCACCCAGCTATCTGCTCGGGCCCCACGATAAAGTTGGATAGGTGACAACATTTCTGAAAACATTAACTGAGGAAAGATACTCTCGAAGCTCTCATATATTTTGTGTGCTTTTGAACAGGCATTTCTACAGCATTTAAGTTGCTTGGCTATTTAGCTTTAATAGTGGGATCGTGATTGTTAGACATAAAATGCTCGTTGAAATTTAAAGAAATTGAAGAGAAAATAGAACCCGGGTAGATGAAAGTGATGTGGATGGTGTAGTTTATTCACATGAGAGCTTGGATGTACTTTTAAAATTTGTTGAATATTACCAGCACCCAAAAAGTAGTATAGCTTCAAGGATTTCCCTACTATAATTAGGCACATTTAATTTTGAAAAATATTGCATTGTTATCTGTCTTCTTTTACAATTACATTTGTGGTCATTTATTGACTTGAATGGTTTAATGACAAAAATTCATGGATTATTGGAGTTATTATGAACTCTAATCGTGTCTACCAATGAAAACACAATCGAAATCAACAAAACCACTCTTGTTGACATTCAAAATTGTCTGCAGCGTACACAGGAAAAGGTAGAATTTTTGGAACTTGAATCTTAGTTTCAACAAGAAGAATTACAGCAGTGGAGTCAACATTCTGAACCTGTTTTTGTTCAGAACATTGAAACAGACTCCCATAAGAAAAAAATTGATTCAAATCCAATACCTAATGAAGTAGTAGAATTACATACAGATGCAGAAATTCAATCTGCACTTCTTAAGCCATCATCAGACCTTGGGAAGAGCTTGTCCATAACGAGCATAGAACATGTCTTGGATATGATAAGGAGGTTTCCTTTCACATTCTAGATTATTCCAAGCCCATTCAATTTCAAAGTGTTGGGTTTCTTCATGACAATTCACCTTCAAATTTTCCATATTCAGCTCCTCTTCCACATCAATAACAACAAATTGTTAAATGCCAACACTGTGACCGAGTTGACCATATGAAAGATCATTCTTTTATCTTCATCCATGTAAGCATTGTCATAAAACCAATCATTCTTCAAACAGATGCTTCAAAATTAAGTCTCCTACAAGAATAAAGATTCATCTTGGATGGATCACTTCTTGGCAAAGGGCTTCAACAGCTAAGAACATATTTCGCTCATACAATAGGATTTGTTCTTGAATATTGAACAGTCTTGCAGTTGAGTTTTCTCCATCATCTCACCTTGTATCTGATGGGGGGTTAAATGATGGTCATCTACAACTTCAAAGCCACATCAAGCGAGCCTGAGCCACAACCTTCCATACCAGATTTAGAGTTGTAGCCAAAGACAAAGATGCCCTTGAGCATGCCTTCAGTTGGTGATGTCTCTTCAACAAATTGGCGACACTTCCTCTAGCAGAAGACTTCAGCATCTTGCCAGTTTTGGAAGAGTTCTAGGAATTGCATTAAGCATTCCATAGTTGGTGTTCATCCTTAAACCATCACCGGTTGAGACCTCCCTTTTCAGGTTGAGGTTCTCGCTTTTTATGTGGGGTGAGACCTCCCTTTCAAGCTTGCAGGTTTCCCTCTTCAAAACATTAGGAGCACTTCCTCTAGCAGAAGGATGCAGCTTCATGCCAGCTTTCGAAGAGTATTGGGAACTGCACTAAGAGTTCCAATGTTGGTAGTCATCCTTAAACCACCCCCTTATACAAACGTTTCAGAGAGCACATTCAACCTAGTGCTTCCATGCATTTTTGCACATTTTGTATTATAGCTCTCTTCTTAGACTCATACATACCCCTTCGGATTAATGGGGGAATGTTGGACACCTAATCCTCTAAGGGTTGGTGTGGAAGTTGAACAGCCAAAGGGAGTCCAGAATATGAGACCAAGGGTCATTCCTATGTATTATAATATGTATCATTGTGAATAATAAAAGTAATCTAATGTTTATCTTTCATATTGCCTTTGCCATGTATGTGCTTAATAGTCCCCATAGGCATTGGGGTTTGTCTTGGTTGCACTCTTCTTCAACTTTAGTAATACATAAAATAAAAATTACATTCGCATCAATTTAATTTTTACAAAAATATCCATGTTGTTTATTATAACGTTTTAATTCATTGATTACAAAATTTGGAGGTTTGGAGGTTAAAAGAGGTGTTATATATAAAGAGTTACATTCAGCCTCCTTTACACAAGTACATTCTTCCTATGTATGCATTTGGAGAACAAATTATATTTTGGCTACTTGTTAATTATTTGTTAGTGGTGCTACTTGTTTACATGCTATCTTCAAGTGAATCAAAAAAAGCTTGTTCCAATAATTTTTTAGTGTTATTTTTTCCTAGTTCTTTGTGTTAATCAAGGGAAAATGAAAGAAATTAGGCCTTGTTTGCAAGGATTGATTTTCAAAGTTACAAGACATTATTTCCTAGAGCCCTAAAGGACACTTGAATGGTAATCATTTACTATTTTCAAGTCTTCTTATGTGTTTGACTTGATTGTAAGAGGTTTTCATTTGATGTTGCATTTTGCACAAGATTGTCTTCTCCCTTCTCTTGCTCTACCATTTCTTCTTAATCATTCATAAACAATTATCTCATAACACAATCCTAACTAACAATATTGTATGATTGATTTCATAATCAATGTGTCTTATAAGGCAATATTAACTCAGTTGTAGAGGTACACCTTAAACCCATGTATTAAGCATTGAGAGGGATAAAATAAAAGATGTAATAAATGTATTTCATAACTTTGATAGACCCCTTTCCACTACTAGACCCCGCTGGTATGATAATTGCCTTAATCTCACCACATTATTGCTACCAAACCCCAAACTACAAGCAAGTGAAAATAAATGAAATTCTAACAAGTACAATACTCCTCCCACTCTAAATTTACTTGAATTTCCCTTGAAGGATCCATTAAAAAACACCGAGACCTTTTTGAGTCAATGTGTAGAGTAAATTTCCTTGAGACTTTAACAATTATTTATTTCCAATGACCATTAAAGGCATATTGAATCTGGTAGAGGACTTGAAGAGGATTGATCATTCCATCATCAAACAACATTTCATTTTTCATTCTCCATAGAGCTAATCACACAATATAAGGGCGAGCTTCATATTCAACTAATTGTTTTTCCTCCCACCAAGGTTTGAGAGCCTCCTCTAGATTAATTCTACTCCAACGACTAGCCTCTTTGTCAAAGTTATTTCCATAGCCCATACTTTCATAAAAATACATTTGACCAGTATATGTACAACATAAATGTGCATCTTCACATGGGGCACCATCTCATATGTTCAAGAAATCTTTTAAGTAGTTTGTACCACATTGAAACCTTCAATGGATAGAGATATTCACAGAAATATCCTAGTTTTTAATGGTGCCTTCATCTTCCATACCTTCTGCCACCACTGTTTTTTTATTTGAACTTGGCCATATGAACATTGCTCCATATCCTAGCCTTGTAATATAGAAACCACTTGCATGGGTTTTTTCCCAATCTAGTATGTTCTACTCTCTAATAGCAACATTGTTGGTTGTCAACATTTGAACAAAACTTCCCACAATAAAACATCATGACCCTTTAGCACTAAATCTTTTGACTTCAACCACCTTCCTTCCCAAATAAATGGAACTTTCAAAGTATTTTCCTTTGTAAATGATGGTATATTGGATGCCAATCAACCCATTATCTCAAGTAGTTAAGCAGATTGATTGTTACCCTACTCACCCAAGTTCAAATCCCTGCTAATGACATGTTGAGCTCTGATGCTTTGAAGAACATTGTTGTAATGGATCCAATCCTGAGCACTCTTGAGTGTGTATAACTATGGGTTTTCCTAGTATCGACAACCTCACTCTTTCTTTTGGGTTGAGAGGGAGGTAGATTTATTTCCTCGAAAAAAAATAAATAAATAAATAAATGAAGGTATATTGAAGTATCTAAAGCAGTACATAGGCCAATAGACAACTTGAAATCATTGCCACAAGCAATTCATGACTCCAACCCAAGTTTGATTTTTTGGCATTTCCTACCTTCCACGCAAACCAATAGGAAACAAGGGGGAGGTTTTGACCAATACTTTCTAAACAAAGGATGCATTTGTAATTTATTTTTTTTTGGCAACCTAATCCACTCTAGAAATGCTAGGTGTATTTCTAAATGGGCACTTCCTCCTATAAATTTTCCTTAGCTATCATTTTAGTAGCCCTCTCATGCCTAGGTTTATGGTCTTTTGAAGATCCATAAGGAAGGGGCTCCTCTCAGACCCATTGTCAACACCATAAGGGGACTAACCTATCTTCTAGCTAAATATTTAGCCCAGAAGCCTAAACCTCTAGTTGGTCACACTGAATCCTTTGTCAAATATTCAACATATTTTGTCAAGGAATTAAACGATATAAGGCTCAGTCTGAATAATAAGCTAGTAAGTTTTGATGTGGTCTCGCTCTACAGTAATATCCCCATTAATGAGACCATTAAGGTCATCAAACGCAATATTGATCCTGATACAACTAATTTAGCTGAAATCTATCTTACCTCCACTTTCTTCAACATTGAAGGGGAATTTTATGAACAAACTTATGGTGTTGTCATGGGTTCACCCATTCCCCTGTAGTGGCTAATCTGTTCATGGAGGAATTTGAATCTAAGGCATTGTCCTCTACTCCATTCCAACTGAAGTTGTGGAAAAGGTTTGTGGATGACACTTGCGTCATTTGGTCCCATGGTTAGGAAAGTTGGACTTTCTTTCCAATATCTTAACAATCAATCAAGCTCCATAAAGTTTGCTATGGAATGTGAAATCAAAGGTTTTCTGCATGTCCTCGACATCCTTATTTCTAAAGAAAAGGATGGTTCTTTCTCCCATTAGGTCTTTCAGAAGAAAACACACAAAGTGATATCTTAATGCTAAACCCCATCATTTCCCTGCTCAAAAGCTAGGTGTTCTCAACACCTTAGCCACTAGGGCATTAAGAGTTTCTGATGAAAAGCACCTCAATGATGAAAAACCCATCTCTTGAATGTTTTTAATAGTAATGGATATAGTAGGAACCAGTGTCTTAAAGCTTTCCTTAAAGCTGAAAAAGGTCCTAAGATTAAGAAAGAACCCAGCGATAGGTTTTCAAGGGTGCATCTTCCGTTTATCCAAGAGACCACTTGTTGAAAAGTGTGCAACAAGAAATGCTAAATTTAGACAGTTCTAAAAATAGAGCTACTAAAAATAGCACTTCTAAAAATAGCAGTTTGGCCAATGAGCATTTTGGCCACCTTGGGTGAGAGGTGAAACTGCTAAAAATATAATCTTCTAAAAATAGCATTTTTGGTTCCCTTCCTATTTTTAGCAGTCCTTGGTCTAACTATAGGAAGTAAAAACAAATTTGGTCTTAACAGTAGTTTAAAATATTAATTAATTAATCTCCATGAGTTAATTAGTTATGGAAAATTAAACATGAAGTCTTTGTGAGAACATGCAATTAGTTGTCCCACTGATTGAGGAATTTATCCTTGATTCTCTCCACTGGTTGAGGAATTAAGTATGAGTTCTATAATGAGAGAATCAATTGACTTAGTTTAATTTAGTCAAGTCCAATTAGATTATTTTAACAAGTTGTTAAAATAATGAGTGATAGTTTGGTGATGCTTGCATGCATGTGATAGCTATTATTTTCAAATAACTGAGTATTCTCTCATAGATAACTGATGCATGACAGTTTAGACAGAGACCCAATTGAGATCAGATGAGGGGCAATGTATTATCAGATGCTTGGATATTTCTAGTAAGTAATCCTTGCATGAGGAAGGAATCTATTTTCTTCTATGACTACGTAGTTGGACCTGAGGTGACAACAGGTATGATTAGGCCAACTTACAGCCTATATATTGAGGCCTAGGTAGTCCGTGATTTTCATTTTTTGATTGCAGAGAGTACAGGATAGCTCTTGAGCTGATTCTTTTTGTAAACAGAAGAGGATTTCCACTTGATTGATAATACAATGATGGGGGTTTTATGTTGGTGCTTTCCCCAGTGATATATCTTGTGTTATGGTTTATTATTTCTCTTGATCAGTTATATGTGTTTATGATTGATGTTGCTCATGAATTTGATTATGCTTCCGCTTAATGTTTTGTAGAACTAGATCAAGTATTATGCTTTAGTACATTGCATATATCAGTTTGATCTACAAGTGAAATTTCTACATGGTATCAGAGCACAAGTGATCAAGGAAGAACATTATACAGGCAAGAGAAATTCGAAGTTTATTATTCAAGATATAGATCTCAGTTCTTATCACATTCATTTCACTGATGGCCTTCTATGGTTTGAGGCTTGAGTATGCCCTTGATGGCAGCTCAAACTACATAGCTTGGAAAGATCACATGGAGGCAGTATTGGAAGATAACAGCCTTAAGGACTTCATTGATTAAGAAGTCCCTAAGCCTACTGATGCTACTGAACTAGTGAAATGGAAGAAGTGTGTGGCTAGAGCTAGGAGAATCATCCTGGAGGGAGTTTGAGATCACATAATTTCAAGCCTCCATGGGAAGGAGACTCCGCATGCAATGTGGAAAACATTGAAAGATCTATATCAAAATAGCAGTGATTAGAGGGAGCTGGCACTGAAGGACAAACTTCAAAAGATCAAGTGTGAGAAGGGTAACACTATCTCTACGTTCTTGAACAAGCTCACCACCTGCAGAGATGAGCTTGCAAGTGTAGGGGTCACTACAGCTGATGATGATATGGTGAGTCTAGCACTCCTTGGCCTTCCCAAGAGCTGGCATAGTTACTAGGACTTAGTGAATGGAAGGGACAAACTGTTGGATTGGGAATGACTATGGTCGGATTTGATGTAGGAGGAGATCAGATGGAGCACCAAGGATGGAGCTTCTTCATCAAAACATGATGATGAAGAGAACTTGGCTTTAGCATCTAAAGCTAAGAAAGGGAAAGGAAAGGCATCCCAATCCAAGTCTTCTCAAGGAGGGAAGAAGTTTGACAAGTCGAAGGTGAGATGCTTTCATTGTCATGAGTTGGGCCATTATGCTACTAATTTCCCAAAGAAGAAGTCCAAGAAAGGTTCCTCCAAGGAATATGATGGTGATGCACTAGCTTCACAGTTTGAGATGGATTTCTCACTTATTGCATGCATGGTTTCATCCAGCATGGGGTGTGTTTGGTACTTGGACAGTGGAGCCTCTTTCCACATGTCAAGTGACAAGAATATTTTCAACACTTTGGAGGAGAAGGATCTCCATATATGGATCGAGATGGGCAATGATAGAAAGTACCGTGTCTCAGGTGAAGGTATGATTGTGTTTCAGAGGGAGCATGGTTCTCCCCTCACTCTTTCTAATGTTATGTATGTACCAGGGTTGAAAAAGAATCTTGTGTCTATTGCTATGATTAAGGATAAAGGCTATGATGTAGTTTTTAGTTTGGGAAAGGTTTTCCTAAGGCATATCTGCACTAGACAGAACAAACAGAATGGGATTCAAATTAAGAATCTCTATAAGTTACAAGTAGAAGATTGTGTTGCATTGAGTTCCAAAGCAGAGGTGGTGCATGGCGAAGATATTGGTGAGTTATGGCATAGGAGACTAGGCCACTTGCATCATGAAGCCTTGAATACCATGCAACAAATTTCTACTGGATTACCCAAGTGCAAGCTAGAGGAAACAAGCACATGCAAAGGTTGCACTTTGGGTAAGTATGCAAAAGATTCCTTTCATGATCGGGATAGTAGAGCAGGAGTAGTTCTGGAGTGAGTTCATTTAGATTTATGTGGGCCCTTCTCTACAGCCTCCACAGCAAAGCATAGGTACTATGTTATTTTTGCCTCGTAGATGTTGGATCTACTTCATGCAAAAGAAGAATCAAACCTTCTTTAAGTTTTGTGAGTTCAAAGCTTTGGCAGAGAAAGAATCGGGGATGAAATTAAAAGCCTTGCGGACTGATAATGGTGGAGAGTATGTTTCCCAGCAGTTTAAAGACTTTTGTGCTTCAAAAGGAATTAAATGGGAACTCACGGCACCTCATAACCCACAACAGAATGGGGTGGCCGAAAGGAAGAATAGGTCTATTGTGGGAGCAGCTCGAGCGATGTTGCATGACCAAGGCCTACCACTTCATCTATGGGATGAGGCATGCAATACAACAATGTATCTTCAAAATAGAAGTCCTCATCGTATTTTGGGGATGAAGACACCTTTGGAGGCTTTTCCAAGGAAGAGACTAGATGTGAGTCACTTCTGCATCTTTGGATCACCAGTCTACTGTCATGTGATCAAAGATGCTTGGAAGAATCTAGACCCAACAGCTGAGTTGGGAATACTTGTGGGGTACACAGATACACCTCACAACTATCGGGTGTTTCTTCTTGCCAGTCAAAGGACCATAGTGCGCAGGGATATGAAGTTTGATGAGCAGCGAGCCATGCGAGTGTCAATTGAGAGGGAGCTCAAGTTGCATGGTGATGATGAGGAACTCTTAGTTCCTAAGGAGGAGGAGCCTCCTGATGATGTGGATCAGCCGCATGCAGAGGTTCCAGTAGTGCAGATCACCACTGTTGGAGATTCTTCCAGAGATGGGCAGAAACACTCACAGGAAGCTAACAAATTGATGTAGGATGCGAGAGAGAATGTGGGGCAGCCATCCTCTCATCACAGATAGAGGAGATCTCCCGATAGATACACTGGCTACATGACCCTGGTTGGGGAGTGTGTAGCAATTGAGGCTTCTTCTTTTGAGGAGGCAGTGCAGCAGCCAATTTGGGTGGATGTGATCATAGAGGAGTATGATTCTATCATGTAGAACAGTGTGTGGGATGTTGTTCCTAAACCGGGGGACAAGTCAGTGGTTACTTCCTGATGGCTTTACAAAGTAAAGCAGACAGTTGATGGCAATATTGAGAAACACAAGGCAAGGTTTGTTGCCCGTGGTTTCTCACAGGTTGAGGGGATTGACTATGATGAGACCTTTGCTCTTGTTGCAAGGTACTCATCGATCAAATCAATTCTAGCACTATCAGCACAGATGGGTTGTAAGATCCATCATATGGATGTGAAGACAACTTTCCTCAATGGGGAGATTGAGGAAGAGGTATACATAGAGCAACCTAATGGATTTGAGACCTTCGATCATGAGTTGCATGTGTGCTGGCTCAAGCGAGCATTGTATGAGCTGAAGCAAGCACCCCATGCTTGGTATACCAGGATCGACAACTATTTCACCGAGTTGGGCTTCACCAAGAGTGAAGCGGATACGAACCTCTACCACATCATGGTAGAAGGTAAGCTATTGATTATTGTACTTTATGTCGATAATCTAATTTTGACAGTTGATGATCAGTTGATCAAGTCTTGCAAGGAGGACCTTGCAAGAGAGTTTAAGATGAAGGACATGGGCCTCATGCACTACTTTCTAGGCATGGAGGTGTGGCAGAGAGATGGGGAAGTATTTGTGTCTCAAGGCAAGTATGCCAATGAGATACTCAGGCGCTTCCACATGGAGATGTGAAAGCCCATGGAGACTCCTCTAGTAGGTAACTTGAGGAAGGAGGATGTTACTTCAAGTGAGGTAGTAGCTGCTACTGTTTATCGGCAGCTTGTGGGTTCACTCATGTATCTGGTGAACACACGACCAGACTTGTGCTTTGCGGTGAACCCGCTGAGTCAAGCTATGGTTCAGCCAACCAAGTTATTTTGGAAGGTGGAAAATTATGTGCTGAGATATCTCAGAGGCACTACACAGTATGGATTATGGTATAGACAGACAGAGGGAGTGAAGCTCCAAGGCTTCACGGATGTAGATTGGGCAGGTAGTCCATCAGACAGGAAGAGACCTCTTGGAGGAATCTTCAACCTTGGGTCAGCTGCAGTTTCTTGGCATAGTAGGAAATAGAGATTAGTTGCACTTAGCTCAGCGAAGGCTGAATAAATGGCTACGAGTCAAGCTGCATGTGAGGCCATCTGGATGCGGAAGATTCTAGTAGGATTGTTTGGTCAGAGGATGGATCCTACCATGATATATTATAATAATCAGAGTTGCATTAAACTCTCTAAGAATCCAGTGTTTCATGACAGGTGCAAGCATATAGATATCCATTATCATCATCTACGAGATTATGTGGTCAAGAGGATCATGATGTTGATGTACATTTCAACCGAGGAACAGGATGCAGATATTTTGACAAAGGCATTGTCAAAGGGAAAGTTTGAGTTGCATAGAGACAAGTTCGGGGTTGCTGATAATCCCTTTCTTGTTGTGAGGGAGTGTTGAAAAGTGTGCAACAAGAAATGCTAAATTTAGAAAGTGCTAAAAATAGAACTGCTAAAATTAGCACTTCTAAAAATAGCAGTTTGGCCAATGAGAATTTTGGCCACCTTGGGTGAGAGGTGAAACTGCTAAAAATAGAATCTTCTAAAAATAGCATTTCTAGGTCCCTTCCTATTTTTAGCAGTCCCTGGTCTAACTATAGGAAGTAAAAACGAATTTGGTCTTAACAACAGTTTAAAATATTAATTAATTAATCTCCATGAGTTAATTAATTATGGAAAATTAAACTTGAAGTCTTTGTGAGAACATGCAATAGTTGTCCCACTAATTGAGGAATTTATCCTTGATTCTCTCCACTGATTGAGGAATTAAGTACGAGTTCTATAATGAGAGAATCAGTTGACTTAGTTTAACTTAGTCAAGTCCAGTAGATTATTTTAACAAGTTGTTAAAATAGTGAGTGATAGTTTGTTGATGCTTGCATGCATGTGACAACTATTATTTTCAGATAACTGAGTATTCTCTCATGGATAACTGATTCATGGCAATTCAAACAGAGACCCAGTTGAGATCAGATGAGGGACAGTGTACTATCAGATGCTTGGATATTTCTAGTAAGTATTCCTGACATGAGGAAGGAATCTATTTTCTTCTATGACTACATAGTTGGACACAGCAGGCATGATTAGGCCAACTTACAGCCTATATATTGAGGCCTAGGTAGTCCATGATTTTCATCTTTTGATTGCAGAGAGTACAAGATAGCTCTTGCACTGATTCTTTTTGTAAACAGAAGAGGATTTCCACTTGATTGATAATACAGTGATGGGGGTTTTATGTTGGTGCTTTCCCCAGTGATATATCTTGTGTTATGGTTGATTATTTCTCTTAAATAGTTATATGTTTTTATGCTTGATGTTGCTCATGAATTCGATTATGCTTCCACTTAATATTTTATAGAACTAGATCAAGTATTATGCTTTAGTACATTGCATATATCAGTTTGATCTACAGGTGAAATTTCTACACCACTAACACAATTGCAAGGATTTTGAGGAAGCATAAAGTCCCCTCGTTCTTTAGGCCCCAAAATACCATTAAGAGCTCCCTAAGGTCTATGAAGGTCCCTATGGACCCCAAAAATATGAAAGGTGTTTATCTCATCCCTTGTTCCTGCGGGTCTCCCTACATTGGTGAAATTGGTTGCTCTATAAATCAAAGGATTCATGAGCATGCGATAGACATAAAACATGGGAGGACGCGTTCTTTGGCTTTGGCTGAACATGCAGAAAAGACTAAACATCATATCTGCATTGAGGACGCTCGGGTCATTGCTAGAATTGATCATTTCCATCACTGTAAGTTTAGGGAAGCTACAAAAATTGAGAGGCCTAGTGATCTAAATAGAGATGATAATTGGAAGATTAGTAGTTGTTGGGTCCTTGCCTTATCCTCCTAGTTTTATTTATTTATTTATTTATCTATTTATTTTATTTATTTATTCAGTTATTATTTTTTATTATTATTATTATTATTATTATGATTTTTCCCTTAGCGGGTATATTTTAATTTAATCTTTTAACCTATTTTAAATTATAAGACTTGTGCAGTTATTCAAAACTAGATATTTATTTGGTCAAAAACTAAATATTTATTTATTTGTTTCTTAGTCAAATCTATATATAAATTATTTATGTATTTAGGTAAATATCTTAATTTTTGTTTACTTTATTTAATCTAAACATACTTATTGAAATATTTAATCATAAATATATTTAATCTAAAAAACAACATTGATAAATAAAATAATTATTTAGTCCAAACCGGAGATTTAATTATTCAAAATTGTATATTTATTTAATTATTTATTTGGTCCTAACATATTTAATTATTTAGTCAAAGCTTAAACTAAATCAAATATATTTTATTTACTTAGTCAAATATTAGATTATTATTTATTTAGGGAGTCAATTCTAAATATTTATATGTTCTTAATATTATTTAATTTTTCTGGTGATATATATATAATATATATATATATATATATATATATATATAGATATAGATATAGAGATATTCAAATTAACATTCATTATTTAGTCAAAATAGTTAAGGTTTACATTCATTGATTACAATATTCGTTATTAATATTTAATCAAAACTAATTGTTAAACCCTAACAGTAAAAAACTTAACTCTCTTCATCGTTATCACTAATTAATCTGTTGCCATGATCTAACTCTACATCTTGTCCTGATGATGAACCACACTAGATGGTTCGAAATGCGTCGACAAAAATCTATGGATGTGATTAGTACTGAAAAATGTCCCAACATGGAAGATGTTGTTAAGACCCCAACCTCCATCCTTCTTTGGTTTTGCTACTCTATCCCATTACTAATGCCATCTTCTCCTTTCCATTCTTCCCAATGCATAGGAGACTGAGAATTTTCCATTGATTGTGTAAAATATTCTTAGAATGTATGTCAAGGGTTGCTAATAAAATGAGATTGACCAAGTTTAATCTACCACCAATTGAAAGTCATCTTGCATACCATGAACTAATCCTACTTTCAATCTCTTTGTACAACCATAACCAATCCCTATATCCATACTCATTTGGTTTTAGGTGGAAACCCAAAGACCTCATAGGAAATACCTTTTTTTTTAAGTTAACAACTTAATGGACTTGTATTGTATCTCCATTGCTTTGTGAAACCTTATAAAGGACTTATGTTGATTCACCTCCATCATTGTAGCCTTGTATTACAACTCCAATACATAGTGTATGGACTTTACATCCCCCAACGAGCCATCACCATAATGTGAGAGAACATCCACAAAGAGTAAATGTGTTAGATATATTTTGTTCCTCGTCCTTATTCACTTGAGACCTCCATTATGTCTTTCATGAATTAAACATTTGTGTAGACCTTTAGCTATAAGGAGCAACAATAGAGGCAAGAGGGGGCAACCTTGCCCCAAGCCTATGGAACACTAAAAGAAAGATGAAGCAAAATCATTAGGAAGGGAGGAGAAATAAACAAATGAATACAACCTTCCACCTAATTTACAAAATTACATGTGGCTCCGATACCATGTTGAAGAATCTAGGGCAAAGTAGTGTAGTATGATTCTTCGATTACTTGATAACAATTTGTGGAGTATTTTTACTTTTCCTTACAACTTATTCTTCTTCTTATTATTATTAGTGCATATGTGTATACTTCATCAAACTGCTACCAAAACATTAAAACAAGAACACAAGGTATTGACTCTCTGCCAGGGCCAAAACCTCTCTTCTCTTGAGAGGAAAACCCCTTAGTGAATTTCTCTTATTGAAGCTTCTATTGATCAATGCCAAAACCTAGACCCCTCATAAGAGGATCCTCCAAGAACAATTCAAGTCTTCCCTCATTTCTGCACCTTATATAAGGAATTGACATCTGGAATGAGAGATCAACTTCAAGAGCTTGGGGAAGTCATGCCTGATAAAGAGATGACAATTGTAGTACTCAATTCTCTACCTAAGGAGTGAGGAAACTTCACATAAAGCATATATGCCAAGAAGGAAGAAACCACTCTCAGTGAAATATTGTCTCTATGTAGGACAAAGGAAACCAAACTAAAGGCAAAAGAAGATGTGGGATCAAAGGAGCAAGAATTTGCTACATGGCCAAGAGAAAGGGTAAATTTGGCAAGTTTGGTCCACGAAGAACAAACAACAAAGACATGTCCAAAATCAAATGTTTTGGATGCCAAGAATATGGACACTACAAAAGGAATTGTCCTAAGGTTAAGAAGGACAACAACAACAAAATGAAGAAGGAAAAAGCTCACATAACTCAAGAGGTAAAAGAAAAAGGAAGACCCTCTATATCTCTACTATGACTAGGCCAAACTCTTTACTTCTCAACTTCTTTCAAAGTTTTGAGTAGTATAGAAGCATGTAAGAATAGAATAAAATTGCATGACTAGAAACTTCCTCTAGAATCTAGAAGCATGATATTCATAGAGTTCTAGAAGGTAGCATTTATAATAAGAACAAAAATGCATGGGTAGAAATATCTTCTAGAATATAGGATCATGGCAGATATAGCTCAAGATATTCATGTACAAGAAGCATACCTAGTATAGGACCTCATCCACAATAAATTGATCATGATTAAGAATCTTATAAGACCTCCATCATTAAAAGAAAGGAAACATTTGCAAGACAAGGGCCTTTAAGATCCTATGATGGAATCTTCAAAAGAAGGTACATGGACCAAAGCATATGTCTCATTAGGAATCTCATTCATGGGATTCAAGAAAAGGATGATATGCAGGCAAGCTAAGATTAAGTAAGAAGGGCCACACCAAGGAAACCAAATGAAGCTAAGATGATCAAAGGAGAATCAAGATGAGGTATGTATGCATCAAAGTTTAGTTGTGTTATCATTTGTATATTATTGAGTCATGAGTATAGTTCTATAACATGAACAAGTATAAAAGTATCTCTTTCACCATAGACATGCTCGAAGGCATGCACTACATTGCAATGAAGGTCAAACAAAAGAATATGCTCACATAAGGAGCATAACATTGCTAACTAAGAACTTCAAGAAGAAATGCTAGCAAGTCCAGAAAGCAAGCAATGAAGAAATGCTCTCACAAGAAGCATTAGATGGTTGACCTATCTATCTGAGAAGAAGAAAATGAAGAAAGAGATCAAGCCTATAGAAGAACACCATGATCACCGAGAATCACTATCTTATAAGATACTTTGAAGATATCTCCCGAAAAGAAGGCAGGACCACTCTGACAAAGGAAGGACCCTTGACACCTATGAAGGCCTTGGAGATATAAAAGATGCAGATAATTGATTCTAATCTATGAAGATGTTGTGATGAAGAAACCATCCATAAAAGTAAAAATAAAAATAAAAAATAAAAATATAAAAATAAAATAAAATAAAAATAAAATAAATTGAAGCAATATCAGGATGAAGACATGATGGGCTACTAGGTTGAAGCATGTAAACAAGCAAGCACAACGAAGCATCCATGAGAAGAGTATTCTGAAGCATGGACAAGATGACAAAAGAGTAGCCAAGATGATAAGAAAACCTAATGAATGACAAGAAAGCCACTTTCCATGAAGAAAACATTGACATGACAAACTAGGAAGGAAAGTGATCGATGGATGGTGCCCTACCTAGAAGAATTTCGAATAAAGATTTCATGACATCAAAGAAAGGAAGAAGATCAAGCAGTTGAAGGACCCACAAAGAAGAAGTTGTTGATGAATGAATGAGTGACAATTGTGCTTTCCATTTCATGGGTCAAGCACTAGACCAAGACTAATAGTCGTAAGTCTAGATGAAGGCCATGAATGGAAATGTAGACACAAGATAGACACAACATTCTTGCCTTCACTTGCGAAGAAAGGATGGGAGGATTAGGTAATCATCTGGCATCTGATACGCTTTGAGGATGTGTAGGGAATCCAAGACAAGAGTAAGCAAGAGGACTGATATTCTTTGAGGGTTGGGAACCCAGGACAAGAATAGTCCTAGAAGGACATACTCAGTGAACACCCGAGTGGGTATATACCTTGAGAGACAATGATGAATGTGTTTATAAATCATTGGTCTCGCCAGCATTGTATCTCATGGTCACGTAGAGAGATGGAGTTGTTAGTCAAGGCCTTGCACTATGACAATGTTGATGGATATGATGTTATAACAGATGGATTGCAAATATGGTTTCTCTTATGTGAATTCTTCAATATTGATAATACCCAAACAACTTGTAATGTTGTATGAATACCTCCCTAGTTAAGAGGAAGTGTTGAAGGAAATGTAACTAGGTTTAGTCTTCATAAATGTACTTTTGATATTTGTACTTATTCAAGAAAATAAATATTATTTTTATAATATATGTCAATGAGTTCTTTGCTCATTTAAGTAGATCTAACACATGTCAAAGTGTTGTAGGTGAGTCAAATAGTCAAAAGGAAATGTTGAAGGCCTTAAGGGCATGTTACACCATGTATAAATATATATTAAATTCAATGGGAAAACCTCCAAGCAAAGTCAAGTCTACTCCTATGGAATAGCACCATCAAGAAGCTCCTTCAAGCATGCTACACCACCATGGAAACTATCTGAAGTCTTCTCAACAAATCAGCCTCCAAAACAACCCTCAAAGTCATCCTCCAAACAAGGTGACTAGTCGGCCTTCTAATTGGCCTAAATGGAGGGACAGTCCTCTATTTATAGAGGTCGTCCACTCCAATACAACACATTCATTGAGCTCTAATATCCGCAAGGGAAAAGAGGAGAAAAGGAATAAAGGAATCCAAAGAAAAAGAGTCTACTAGAGAAGCGAAGTAAGGAGGAAGAACATTGATGTTTGAGGGACTATTTTCTAGGGTAGACGTAGTCATATGTGCGAGAAAAGAAGGAATTTTCGTGGTCGGATCAAAAGCAGTATAAAACCACCATATTTCTCATTGTTTGGGCTTGCAACTTAGACCTATAAGGCTTCTCATTGAAGCAAAGAAGGGAATCTCACATACGAAGGAGAAAGGGACCAAATACACCACAAATCCTCTCACGTGTGTGAGAATTTAGGGACGCAGTGCTGCCACTTCAGGTCTGCAATCTTACATGAAGAAGAGAACAATCCTATGTGAGTAGGTTCACTTAGGATCAAGAAGAAACATCTCTTCTATAACTAGTATAAGAGAGCCTGTCACCAAGGAGTAGGAGAACGAAGTGTCGGAAGGAGGACAAAGTGTCGGGAAACGACTCGCCAGGGTATAAGGTGTAGAAAGGAAGGAAGACTTGACTTGTGCTTGGAGGATCCTCTTGTCAGGGGTCTAGGGTTTGGCATTGATCAATAGAAGCTTCAATAAGAGAAATTCACTAAAGGGTTTTCCTCTCAAGTGAAGAGAGGTTTAGCCTTGACAGAGAGCCAATATCTTGTGTTCTTGTTTTTATGTTTTGGTAACAATTTGATGAAGTACACACATATGCACTAATAAGAAGAAGAAGAAGAATAAGCTAATAAGGAAAAGTAAAAATACTCCACAAATTGTTATCAAGTAATCGAAGAATCACACTACACTACTTTGCCCTAGATTCTTCAACATGACAAACTAACTTTATCATGCACCTTCAATAAGTATAGTTTGACAATACAATAAAACCTCTTCTAAGTTGATGCTAAATATGGCTTCTTCCTTACCTAGTGTACAATGTCATATGATCAATTTTGTAACAAATGCATCTCATAATGCAATATTAATCGACAATAGATGTCCACCTTAAACCTAGAGATACTATGCAATGAGAGGGATAAAAATTCCAAATAAAAACCTCTCTATGCATTAAAAAATTGACGTCAAAATGGATCTATATTAATTTATTTTATTATTAATATTATCATGTTGCCTAGCTTCTTTCTTTTTAACATTTGACAATAGACATTTTTTTCACTTTTATTAATTTATGTGACACACCTTTCTTGTACATCTCCCTTTTCACAATTACACATTATACATTTGTTTAGTCACTAAGTTGTTGAAAAGTTAGAAATAAAAACAATCATTTTTAATGCAATAGTGTTATACAATTGAATAAAATGAATGTGAATAAGCAATACCATAAACCTTAAACAATATTATTATTAAAAAATAAAAATTACTTTTATCAACTTTACCAATAATTTAAGGTGTTCATGCAAAAAAATATATATATATTTGAATAAATCTCCCCTAATTAAATAAAAAGTTGGACGACTCATATACATATGCAAGGCATTCTCATGGAACACAAAGAACTACTAGTGTAAGATGCACTAAATATTTATTGTATTAATTGGTTATACTTGACAAGTTGTTTTAATCAAAATCTAAGCATTTCAACATTGCCATGTCATAGTGTAAAATGTAAAATTTATTATACTTGTTCAACTTATATATATCATCAATGCTTGATGCTCACCAAAGTGGAAATTCAAGTAAGAATTATAGTGTCACTTTGTCAACCATTGAATCAAAATTCCTTGAAAATTCTTATTTTGATTTTTACATAAATCCGTATTATCTACATCATAAAAAAGTACACAAAAGTCAATTAGGTTTATCTCAAGTAGTTGGAAGGAATGATTGTTCCCCATGGAGATTCGATTTCTGCAACATGTTGAACTCATATTGAATATAGTGTTGCAATGGCTTGAGCCTTGTTGAACAACTTTAAACCCAAAGAATATATTACCATTGCCTACGGAGTGGAGGGTTGGGGTGTTTGGTTGTATTGCCTACTCCACAAATTGTTATCAAGTAATCAAAGAATCACACTACGCTACTTTGCCCTAGATTCTTCAACATGACAAACTAACTTTATCATGCACCTTCAATAAGTATAGTTTGACGATACAATAGAACCTCTTCTAATTTGATGCTAAAGAGGGCTTCTTCCTTACCTAGTGTACAATGTCATATGATCTGATCCAAATGGATCCAAGAGAACTCTCTAAGTCTTCATGAAACTGTTAAAAATCATTCATAAGGCCCAAAATCCTTTAAAGGATCGAAGATATAGCAAAAATGATGCCCTTAGCATGGCAGAGAAAACCTTCATAATGAAGAAAAACACTATCGAGAGGCCCAAAACCCATGAAATCAATGAAAAAAACAGAGTAATTGAAGGTGGAACAAGTGATGCACAGTAGTTGTCCGATTTGGCCGTTCAATGGTCCAAAACAGATCGATAATCGCAATCGGCGGTAACCCTCAACAGAGATCGGCACTTAACACGTATATATGGCGACGGCGAATGGCAGAGTTAATATGGACCGTCGAACAAGCGCATAGATCGACGACCCATATTACATCGTCGGATCACTATCGAAGGATGTAGCGGAGCATTTACGATGGCACAATGGTTATTGCGATGAGCGGTTGCAATATATCGCATTGCTGCAGCGTATCGACACTGTGTAGAGGAGTGGTTAAAATCGGCGGGGGTCATGTGCGATATGCAATATCGCGTCAGAACATAAAGCGGAGCTGATACTAATACACCATGCGACAACCAGATGCAATAACATTATAAAGGGAATTTAATACAATTTCAAGTCCATAACAGAGCCCTTTTAATGTATTTTCGCGATTTTCGTGTATTCCCAAAATACAAAGGAATGGTTCCTCCCATTATGTGATAGCGACCTATGGGCGGACCCAATAGGGGAATGAATCATATTTAAAGGACTTTGAAGTCCGATATATTGATTTTTGGCGGACTTTCTCTGTTAAAATGTATTTTCACTGTAAAACCAAAGCACGGTCGTTTCAGGTGTTTCAGAGACCGGAGACACTCTAACGCTGTAGAATGGTGGCCACCTCCTCTCCATGTGTGAAGCAATGATTGTATAAAGCTGCAGAGGGATTCAAAGCGTTTAGAGGCCGGGGAGACTAAGAGTCAAGGATATGAAATGAACAGGTAGCGGGGTTGGCTTTAAAAGTCACAGACAAAGAGCAAACAGGCAGGCAATGTTGCAAGCAAATGCGAGACAGAGTTAGGACAAAGATTGAGAGTTGTGAAGGAGTTTGTGTACTCAAAGGAAGCTTGAGGGATTCAAGTGAGGCTCTTGTAAATGCATATGTTGTGTGTGAGGCTCAAATTGAGCTCGCTATTGTAAAAACTTTGTTTGAAGACTTAATAGAGAGGCCACCACTAAAGGCTGGACTAGGAGATGTAGCCCAGGAGTATTGGGTGAACTCCTTATTAAATTTGTTGTGTTTTTATATGTTTGTCTATTATAGTCTTTAGCTGCTTCAAAGTCTATGTATTCTGCAATCTGATTGATCCATTGCACAAAATAACATAGACACATCCATGCACATAAGTCTATAATACCTTATCATTGTCTTAAATCTCATTTTCAGATCATGATCAAATTTGTAACAAATGCATCTCATAATGCAATATTAATTGACCATAGAGATCCACCTTAAACCTAGAGATACTATGCAATAAGAGCGATAAAAATTTCAGATAAAAACCTCTTGATGCATTAAAAATTTGACATCAAAATGGATCTATATTAATTTATTTTATTATTAATATTATCATGTTGCCTAGCTTCTTTCTTTTTAACATTTGACAATAGACATTTTTTTCACTTTTATTAATTTATGTGACACACCTTTCTTGTACATCTCTCTTTTCACGATTACACATTATACATAATTTTTTAGTCACTAAGTTGTTGGAAAGTTAGAAATAAAAATAACCATTTTTAATGCAATAGTGTTATACAATTGAATAAAATGAATGTGAATAAGCAATACCATAAACCTTAGACAATATTATTATTAAAAATAAAATAAGAAGAAAAAAAATTACTTTTATCAACTTTACCAATAATTTAAGGTGTTAATGCAAAAAAAAATATTTGAATAAATCTCCCCTAATTAAATAAAAGGTTTGATGACTCATATACATATGCAAGGCATTCTCATGGAACACAAACAACTACGAGTGTAAGATGCACTAAATATTTATTGTATTAATTGGTTATACTTGACATGCTCTTTTAATCAAAAGCTAAGCATTTCAATATTGCCATGTCATAGTGTAAAATGTAAAATTTATTATACTTGTTCAACTTATATATATCATCAATGCTTGATGCTCACCAAAGTGGAAATTCAAGTAAGAATTCTAGTATCACTTTGTCAACCATTGAATCAAAATTCCTTGAAAAATCTTATTTTAATTTTTACATAAATCCATATTATCTACATCATAAAAAATGTACACAAAATTCAATTAGGTTTATCTCAAGTAGTTGGAAGGAATGATTGCTCCCCATGGAGATTCGATTTCTGCAACATGTTTAACTCATATTGAGTATATTGTTGCAATGGCTTTGAGCCTTGTTGAACAACTTTAAACCCAAAGAATATATTACCATTGCCTACGGAGTGGAGCATTGGGGTGATTGGGTATATTGCCTACTCCACAAATTGTTATCAAGTAATCGAAGAATCACACTACACTACTTTGCCCTAGATTCTTCAACATGACAAACTAACTTTATCATGCACCTTCAATAAGTATAGTTTGACAATACAATAGAACCTCTTCTAATTTGATGCTAAAGAGGGCTTCTTCCTTACCTAGTGTACAATGTCATGTGATCAATTTTGTAATAAATGCATCTCATAATGCAATATTAATCGACCATAGAGATCCACCTTAAACTTAGAGATACTATGCGATGAGAGGGATAAAAATTCCAAATAAAAACCTCTTGATGCATTAAAAAATTGACGTCAAAATGGATCTATATTAATTTATTTTATTATTAATATTATCATGTTGCCTAGCTTCTTTCTTTTTAACATTTGGCAATATACATTGTTTTCACTTTTATTAATTATGTGACACACCTTTCTTGTACATCTCCTTTCACAATTACACATTATACATAATTTTTTAGTTGTTAAGTTGCTAGAAAGTTAGAAATAAAAACAACCATTTTTAATGCAATATGTTGTACAATTGAATAAAATGAATGTGAATAAGCAATACCATAAACCTTGAACAATATTATTATTAAAAAAAAAAAAAAAAAATTACTTTTATCAACTTTACAAATAATTAAAGGTGTTAATGCAAAAAAATATATTTGAATAAATCTCCCCTAATTAAATAAAAGGTTGGATGACTCATATAAATATGCAAGGCATTCTCATGGAACACAAACAACTACTAGTGTAAGATACACTAAATATTTATTGTATTAATTGGTTATACTTGACGTGCTCTTTTAATCAAAAGCTAAGCATTTCAACATTGCCATGTCATAGTGTAAAATGTAAAATTTATTATACTTGTTCAACTTATATATATCATCCATGCTCGATGCTCACCAAAGTGGAAATTCAAGTCAGAATTATAGTGTCATTTTGTCAACCATTGAATCAAAATTCCTTGAAAAATCTTAGTTTAGTTTTTACATAAATCCATATTATCTACATCATAAAAAATGTACACAAAAGTCAATTAGGTTTATCTCAAGTAGTTGGAATGAATGATTGTTCCCCATGGAGATTCAATTTCTCCAACATGTTGAACTCATATTGAATATATTGTTGCAATGGCTTTGAGCCTTGTTGAACAACTTCAAACCCAAAGAATATATTACCATTGCCTACGAAGTGGAGGGTTGGGGTGTTTGGTTATATGGGAAAAAATAAAATAAAAAAATTGTACAAGAGAACTCCTCAAGATTATATCAATTGATAAGTGTCATTGTTGTCATGGTATTGTTGACAATCTAGCATGTAGCATAGGGTCGTGATTCAATTCCCACAAAGTCGAGGAATAAGTCTACATGGCACACTTTGTTTTGGATATCATTTTCAAAATAGAAGAAAAATACCTTAAAATTTTCCAAAAAAAAAAAAAATTTGTCTTTTTTTTTTTTTGAATGTGGTTCATGGACACCACAGATCAGTGACCGCTATGTCCACAGAGATACTCCCGAGCAGATCCACCCGAAGGGATCACTTTAAATTCCACCCGTTTATTTAACTAGCATAACCCCAAGAGGATCAAGAATTGACCCTGTGACCCCCCATAAACAAGGAGCTTATACGACAATACTCGACCAATTAAACTAACCCTTAAGGCTATAATTTTTAATTATACTTTAAACTATATTTTTTTTTTCATTTACATTTAAAACTCAATGAGATGAAATTAATTTGATTATCATTACAAAACCCGATTAAATTTGATTACTATAGTTATTGTGATTAACTTAGTTTCATTATAAAGGAAATTTTGTTAGAAATTATTCAAAAGAAACAATTTTTAAATAATAAATCATTAAACATATAAACATTACAATTATATAAAATATTAAGATAAATAAATTTATTTAATAAAACATACCACATTTTTCTTATACCATTTTCCTAATCCCTAATTTTTTTTTAGATATACTATGGTTTTCAACATATGATGAGTTGAACAACCACTGCTAGGAGTAGCGGAAAAACTTGATACGTTGAGGGCTCTACAATCTGAACTAGGGTTTGAGTTAGGGTTTGGCGTTGGTAACCATGGCAAGTCGTGGAGGAGAGAGTTATGCTCCCTCCCACAGTGAAATAGCCACAAACATAAGCAAGGAAACTGATTTGCATTGTTTCAAAAAACCAACGGAGGTGATAACTGAGGATATTAACACAGGAAATATCAAATCTCACGAACAGAGAGAAAATCATGAGGAAGATAGGAGGGAGAAGAGGAAAGAAGGCAGCAGTCAGAAAGTTACACCTTTGAGGGTGACAGGGGTCTGCAAACCCAAGTCGACCATTACTCCTCAGGTCGTTTTAAGTGACCCAATGCTACAAGTGCTCAAAGATCACATGGTGGAACACGCGATCATATGCAAATTTATGGGGATTTGGCCAACGGAGAAGGCCTTACATGCATGGATAAGGAACCACTAGAAACCTAAAGGGGAAATAAACCTTCACCTTAGATCCAAGGGCTTCTTTACGGTAGTGTTCACGAGCTTAGAAGATAAAGACATAGTGTTCGAGGGAAGACCCTATTTTTACGCTGCTGCAGGCCTTTACATGCGACCATGGGTGATGAATTTTGTCCCAGAACGAGAAACTTTCACTTCAGTAATGGTATGGATAAGACTATACTCGCTTCCTTTAGATTATTGGTTGTCGAAGTCTCTAAACGCTATCGGCAACAAACTAGGGCATTTTATAAAGACATCAGATGCGACATTAAGAGGCAAATATACTTCATTCGCTTGGATTTGTGTGGAAATGGACCTATCTAGGGCACCCCCGGACAAGATCATTTTAGAAGTTTATGATGAAGAATGGGTGCAGACGGTGGACTATGAGCATGTCCTATTTAGGTGTCATAAGTGCCATGAACACGAGCATCTATACAAAGACTGCCCATTAAATAAACTGAAAAGCAACAAAAAACCACCACAAGCAAAGATCCTAAGGGTTTCACTAAGGTGGGGGGTAAGGGGAAAGGAAGAAAGTGGCGCCACAAGAAAATCAACGAGGACAGGCAACTGAGCCGTAATAGTTTCAAAATCTTAAAAGAAGTTGGAAACAACAGGGCAAACCAGAAATCGGAGGCTAAAACCAATGAGAAGGATAGGGATACTAACATGGAGGACATACCAGAGAATAGCCAGCAACATGATGATCTACCGAGCATTATGGAGCTCCGTAAGGACCATGGGATGACCCCAAGTGAGGGGGGAACGGAGGACCATGAACTACAGGAAATTCTTAAGAAGGAGAACTTAGATCTAGAAAAGTTTCTGGAGTAGGGTATTACCAAAGGAGTTGACTCCCTGCCAAAAGAGGAGTTTGACAGGGTTCAACAACTCTTCTTATGGAGATCACAATCAAAGGGCTCTGGAGTCAAAAGAAACCATGACAGCCAAGAAAATAGAGGGATGAAGACAATGGAGGAAACACCAGGGCACTCTTCCAAGAACCTAGGTAGGAAAAGAGGAAGGAAAAGACAAAATGAGTTGTTGACAGAACGTGGAAAACTCATGATCAACTCAAATAAGATGAAAGATCTCATCAGTTACTCATTTACAAACCTTTTTTAATGAAGCTTACAAACTTAGAACATAAGGGGCCTAGGAAGTAAAAGGAAACAAAGAAAACTCAGCGATAGAATAAAAGAAGAAAAACCAGATATGGTTTTCATTCAGGAAACAAAGTGCTCAATGGATAAAATCAGAGAAATACAAAGCAAATGGTTAAGAAAGTATGAGTATCTAGAGGTTAAAGCAGACAACTCGGCAGGAGAGATTCTTATGCTTTGGGATCCCCAAAACTTAGAATCTTGGATGCGGAAGTGTCTAGGAACTATCTTTCGCTGGTAGTACAACCTATGGGTGATAAGGAGATTTACATGACTACAAATGTCTATGATCCTCAAAAACTAGAAGACAAACTCAAGCTTTTCACTTCCCTTGAGGACCTAAGAGAGAGATATCCTGATATGCCCTAGATTCTGGCAGGGGATTTCAATATGATCAAATCTCTTACAGAGAAAAAAGGTTGCACCAAAACACTACACAAAGCCTCCATGGTCTTCCAAAATTTCATGAATAACATGAGATTAGTGGATGCTGAAACAATAAATGGCACTTTCACCTAAAACAATAAGAGAGGAGGGGCTTCTCAAGTTGCCTCTAAACTAGATAGATTCATGATCTCAGAGGACCTATTTCTCATAGGCCCTGACATGTCAGCTTTAATCCTTCCTTTTGAAGGCTTGGACCATTGGCATGTCCAACTTGAAACCACTTTTATGTGTACACCGAGGAACGGACCTTTTAGGTTTGAAAATGTCTGGCTCTCCCACCCTAACTTCACCAGCAATATTGATAAATGGTGGATGGAAGACTTGCCCTTTCAAGGCACTAAAATGTTCATGCTACAACAAAGACTCAAACACATCAAAAAGCCAGACTCAAAAGAATGGAACAAAAAATAGTTTGGTAACATTTTCAAAGCCAAAAAAGAAGTTGAACAGAAACTTCAAGGATTAATTAGCTCATGATCATAGATGGTTTTACCGAGGAAAAGAAAACTGACGCTGGTTCTCGTCAGAAGGAATGGGATGACAGGTGCAGGCAAGAGGAGATTTTCTGGAGACAGATATCGAGAGTACAGTGGATTAAAGAAGGCGAAAGAAACACAAAGTTTTTTCATAAATCAAATTTGAGTCATAGGTCACATAACAAAATTTTAAAACTCAGAGATTCTCAAGGGAAAGAGTTCGTCACCCACAAAAAAATGGAATCTGTCCTAGTACAACACCTCCTTAGCATTGCTAAGGAGCCTCTCTTAGACAAGTCTAAGTTCATTAACAAATTCACAAGGTATATTCCCAAGCTTGTAACAAGGGAAGACAATCATAATCTTAATAGGCCAGTTTCTGAAGATGAGGTCAATGAAGTTGTCAACGAGATGCAAAATGGGAAAGCTCCTGGCCCCGATGGCTTCAATGTGGACTTCTTCAAAGCACGTTGGAAAACAATTAAACAAGACATCCTTGATGCAGTGGAAGACTCAAGAAAATCCAAATCAGTCTTGAAGGCTCTCAATGCCTCTTTCATAGCTTTGATTCTAAAGCAGGAAAAAGCTATGATATTAGACAGATTTAGACCCATAGCTTTATGTAATGTGGTGTACAAAATTATTTCCAAAGTGATCGCTAACAAACTCAAGCCCCTTCTTCCAGCGCTTGTCTCAGAGGAGAACACTGATTATGTGGAAGTAAGACAGATCCTCATCAACATCATACAAGCTCATGAGATGGTACACTCTCTTGAGAGCAATAAGCAAGCAGTCATGATTATACAGCTTGACCTAGCGAAAGCTTATGACAAGCTAAGCTGGTCTTACATCAGGACAGTGCTGAAAGCTTATGGTTTTTACCACAATTGGATCAGAGGGGTAATGGCCCTTGCATCCACAGCCAATTTTTCAATCTTGCTTAATGGTTCACCCTCAAGAACCTTCATGCCCTCTAGGGGTCTAAGACAAGGAGATCTGCTCTCCCCCTTTTTGTGCTCATGATGGTAGAGCTAGGCAGAGCGATAAAAATGGCAAGCACTGAGGGAAGAATCTAACGTTTGAAATTCACCATAGATGGAGTTGCTTCAACTCACCAACAATTTGTGGATGACACTGTTGCAGGGCATTCCCACGGTCAAGGAAGCCAAAGCTTTTAAACAAATCTTGAATGACTTTGTTATGGCCGCTGATACAGAGGTAAGCCTTGACAAATCAAAAGTTTTCCTTTTTAACACCGACATTGCTATCCAGAGAAACCTTACCAAAATTCTAGGGTTCCAAAGGGATCAATTACCCTCTAAGTACCTTGGAATGCCCCTTACAGACAAACCTCTAAACAGGGGAGTGTGGGAGCCAATCATTAACAAGCTTCAAGATAGGGTCAGGGATTGGACATGGTGATCTTTGAATTTAGCAGGGTGCCTTGTGCTCACAAAAGTTGTCTTGTAGGCCATACCCATTTTCATGATGTTAGCGCTTCCTGTGCCTAAAGGAGTTTTGCAACAAATCAGGAACATTCAAAGAGATTTTCTTTGGGGCAAAGGGGAAAAGAAAAAGAAATGGGCTTTGATGGCTTGGGATAAGCTTTGCAAACCTAAGGCCCATGGAGGTTTGGGGCTTCATGACCCCGAAACCCTCAGCAAAGTTTTGGGTGCAAAGCTTTGGTGGAGATGGCTTAAGGAATCGGCAACCCCTTGGGCCAAGCTTTGGAAACATAAATATGCAAATAATTGGCAAAAAAGGGATCATATTCGAATGTCTGGGCTTATCAAGGGCTCCCACATTTGGAATCTTGCTTGGGAAAATAGAGGCATTGTCCAGCAGCATAGTTTCTGGGACATCCGAGCTGGGAACCTGGCAAGATTCTGGGAGGACAACTGGCAGCGAGAACCAAACCTATTTAGGGAAGAACTAACCGATCTCAAGAATGACACTGAAAACAAAGGTTTATGCATGGTAAGTGACTTCTGGGATCAGGTAAGGAACAATGGCAAATGCAGAATATGGAAGGATCTAGGTTACAAGGAAGAGAGCCCTTTAAAAGCTCAGGGGGGCTCTCTTGCTATGGACTTGGAACAGAGGAAGATTTTGGTATCATCCTCGTCTGACCAACTAAGATGGGGAAGAAACACAAAAGGTAACTTAAAACTCGTAGAAGCCAAATGAATAGCCCTAGGGTTTGATTATCAAAACCCTGATAAGGTATGGAAGGACCTTTGGCAGCGCCCACATTGGATAAAAATAAAGTTGTTTATGTGGTTGGTTCAAAAAAAGAAAATTCTAACTCGGAAAAATCTTTTGAAGAAAGGTTTTGTTGGCCCATCCAAATGCTATCTATGTGGTTCACAAGAAGAGACGATGGAACACTTACTCAACCTCTGCCCATTCATCTCCACCTTGTGGGATTGGGTGGCCTCAGTCTTCAGGGAAACTAACAGGAATGGCCTCATTACCAACACTTTGAAAAATTGGAGAAAAGACTTCTCAAGCAATGAGATCATCAACAAAGCTTGGACTCTGGTTCTAAGCTTCTTAATCTAGGATGTCTGGAAAGAATGTAATGGCAGGATTTTCAAAAACAAAACTGGCTCAACCCAGAACATTATTGCACAAATATTAAGACAGCTCAAAGACAATGTTGGTGCCATGTTAGGGAGACCTCCTGAGAACCCAACTCTGCCCCAGGACGCTCGTATACCGCTGCAGTTGGATCTCCATTCGCTAATTCCCCAGATCATATACAAGAATGTGAGCCAGATAAACACTAGTAAAGACTTTTGGCAACCTCCTGTTCATGGTTTCTTGAAAATTAACATAGATGGAGCCTCTAAAGGTAACCCAGGGATGGTTGGTTTTGGCGGGGTCATCAAAGATGAGCAGGGGTGCATAAAAGACATCTTTCATAGTCATTTGGCGACTGCCACAAATAACATGGTAGAGCTCATGGCCTTAGAGCAATGCTTGGAAATACTAATCGAGTCAAATTCTCATAATGCCATCATTGAAGCAGAGTTTGAATTGGTTATTAATGTGGCCAAGAAGATCTGTAATGGAAAAGCCCCTGGAAAAGTTTCAAAACATTGGTAGCTTTTGTAGGGCTTTCAGCGCATTCATTCCCACCTACAAACCCTGAGAACCACCAGCTTTGTTCATGTGCGAAGAAAAAGCCAATATGCTCACTGATCGTTTGGCGAATGAAGGAGTGTTCTGCAAGGAAAGTTACAGTAGGTATGCTTGGGATTCGACACCCTCGGGGAAATTGCATGAGGATTGTCAAAGACAAGTGGCCAAAGACATGGAAAACTTCCAAACTATTAGGAATGAACAAGAAAGAAGACTAGTGGAAGCAAGAGAAAGCGTAAGTGTAAGTCATTCTTAACCATTAATCCACCAAAAAAAAAAAACGTTAAAACAGAGCTTTCTACAGGGGAGAGGCACTTGGTAAACAACAGGCCTCTTACAAGGTCGTCAGCCACAAATCTTGGCAGCGTTTGTCATCGAATGGCCATCAGGTGGAAAAGTAATCAAAGGTTAACTACTCAAGTGGGCCTAAAGTTTTCTAGATTAGCAGTTTATAATCTTCATCGGGTCCAAAAAGAAGGTAAAGATCGTGTAGGTTTTCACTTCGATATCTTAGAGGATCGTCAGATCAACAAGGGCTTAATCGTGTGGTTTTCAGGTTCTAAAAGTGATCGGAGCTTAAGTTTCAAACCAAACCTGAACATTTATAAACCAATGGCTCACAATCCTTATCGGGTCCGTGAACCGTGTAAAAAGGGCGCATGTTGCCGAGACGATAGTGTTCGTGACCGTCGAATCTCACGGGATCTTGATCGAAATGACATTGGGTTTCAACATAGAAGGACGCTAAGTCCAAAAACGAACCCAAAGTTTTACACCTTGACTATTTATTTACCTTGTCGGATCCATAAAGCTGGTAAAGACCGAGCTCACCTTTGAAGCGAATTATGTTGGTTTACTACGGGTCTCATCGAATGGCCATCGAGTTGGATCATGGATGGTGACTTAAATTGTAAGCCTCAGGTTGAGAGTTTATTTCGAGTTGTGTAGTTGGTTACTCTTCATAAAGTTAGCCCTTGAAGGTCTTTACATTTGTAAAACCATGTAACATATGTAATCTGTCTTACAGTTAATAGAAGGCTCCACTCTTATTTGACCAAAAAAAACATATGATGAGTTGAACTTTGTGCTACTTCAATTTTACATACTTACATATTTCTGTTTGATAATTTGAATTATGATTTTCAATATATAATGATTTAAACTTCTTGCTAGATACATAAATGTTGTTTTCATAATTTGATCTATAAATGACGACTTCAACTTTTTGGTAATTCTATTTTACTTATATTTTAGTTATCCCATAAATGTTGTTTGGTAATTTAAACTTTCATTAATTTTATAATATCCTAGAATTATATATTATAACTCAAATGTGTAAGTGAGTGTAGGGATACATAGAGTCTCCACGTGCTGTAACACTGGATCACCCCACATAGCATGAGAAGTGGTTAAAGACATTAACCTTCCATCGTACAATAAAGATGTTTAAGTACTGAAAATGACAAAAATGCCAGGGAAGGTCCGCTTACAAATGCCCATGATAGGCTTAACATAAAACATAAATGAAGGTCGCCTGAAATGGCAGAAATTATTGGTAGGGCCCTCTTACAATGCAGACAATACACTTGAAATAAAACAAAAACGGAAGTTGGTATAACAAGGTTACTTGTGAGATTACAACAAGAAAAAGAGGTAGGGATGTGAATCAGATTGTGCTCAATTTCCCAAAAAAGGTTTATTGAGTTAATGTAACCAATTTAATATGATAAATTGTGATGTCTGAGCTTAGGCAACATGTCTCAGGGAGGAAATGGATAAGGTAATGTGTAAATCTTGGCTAATTTTGGCAAAATAGAAATTACAGAGTTGCAGCTTATAAAGGATTTGGCATAACTAGGACAGGTTAACAAACAAAATAACAACTTATATAATAATTCTGTGACTTTAATATAGGTTTCTGTAAATAAAGGGAATCTTGTGGGATTCCCTCAACTGTGACGTCAAAATAGGTTCGCTGTAAATAAAAGGCCTCAACCATGTGAAATGTCTTCGAGGAAAGGCATTTGCAAAAATGTTTTGGCTTGAGAAGTTGAAAGAAATGGTAACTTCATGCTTACTGAATTAAAGTTTTCATAAGTTAGAGCAATGAGCTTGATCTTGAATTTGCAAATTCAATGCATTCAAATACCAACTCCTTGTTGAGGTGCCACATTTTCAGCTTAACTTTAAAGGTCATTAAAATATATTTGTCTTGTAATAATAATTTAATTTTAAGGTCATGGCCAAGCAAGGCACCAAATTGGCATATGGGACCTCCTTTTTTGTGGGTCAGGGGACACCCTCTGCGCAGTGATTTGAATGAAGTCTATGGAAGTGTACACACTCTACCCACTTCTGGGCTTGAACATATGACCTATTAGGTCAAAACACATGCTTGTAACCATTAGGCCCACTCAAGCTGTACAACCACACCCCTAAAGAGTTGAAAAGACAGAATCATCTCCATCTAAACAACTACAAGAGAAAAATGATCATATAAAAAATAATATATAACTTTTTAAAAAATGGTCACTCCTTAGCTGAGCTGTCATTCTATGAGGGGTGTGTCTATGCTAACAAAGTCACCAAGGGCTTGCACCTGGTCTCATACACACCCACTTGGAGGGTTTTGAACCCAAGTCTCCACCTTAATACAAGCCTAGTCATCTCACTACTTACCACTAGACCACATTCCTGAGGATAACAAATTAGACTTTTAAGAAGCACACCACTAAAATTCATGTTTTTTTGAAGTTATTTGAGAATTTCCAGCATGGTACCACCGGGTGCTGATACAATGGTGTAGCATAGGATGCCTTAGCATGAACTACTGTTGCTTACGATTCAAAATGCAGGTGTCGTACCACTCAACCAATGGGTGGTGGAAAACCATAAACAATCACAGTAGAAACACGGAAATGTATCTCATAAAAGCCTCATGCAAAGAATGTTAATGATTGAGAACACGGCAAGCTCGGTGTCATTTATAACAAACAAGATTACGGGTTTGCAGCTCTTCTAAGCAAAACAACCTCAAACTCTGCCAAGTACCTCCATTGAAGAGAGCTTGACATGTAATTTCAAATGGTGAAACTCCACTCCGGACAGCTAAAAACAGTCCCAAACGATCCGATCAGCATAGAGACAGACCACCTATTCTAACCTCAAGGTTGCGATCTCAAGGCCAGCTGAAATTCAAATTGCAGATAAAAACAATGCAAGTGATAAAAGGTTCCAATTCCAGGATAACAATTTATAGGTTGACAAAAATAGATAAAGACAGGGTTACATCTCTTGTCAAGTATCTGAAACAAGAGATCATAACAAAACACCCACCTCATTCATGACCAGACATTGAACATATAAAGGCCATATGACAAGCATCCCTACAAGATATCCATATAAAGCCCTAATACCAGCTATGCTCGCTCTGAATACTGTTGTAATTGCACCTAGTTGTGCCAAGTGATAAATAAATATTTTGCCTAAATAAAAAAATTAAAAATTAAAAAAAAAAATTCCATAAACAAAAACGTATCCGCTAAGAATGATGCCATAATAACACCATCCAGATAACAAGGAAACCCAAACACTAGAATAAAAGTTTCTCTAGTATCAGGTTCACTTCAATTCGAATCATTAAGAATACAATTATATGATAAGGCCATATAAGTTGCCTGCCCAAAGTGACACCCTGTACTTTCTCTTTACAACATGTTCATACAATTCTCTAGCTGAAGGGTAATTCATACACTTTCCTGGTAAAAAACTGTGACAAACTTGAAAACACCACTTGGATTGTATGCATTACTAGTGCAATGCCAAGTAATGTACAGAGGTAACAAAAATATCTATGATGCTGTGCTTTCCAACTCAAAACTACATCACGGTTTTTACACACAATAGCTATCAATAACTTCAATCTTAAAAACAGCACTCCAGCAATATGGAGGCTCAACATCATTCCCTTGAAAAGCTCAAAACGTGAAAGAATGGCTGGAAATAGAGTAAAAAAAACTCAACGCAAATTAAATACCCAGAATAGCTGGATTCTTTCAGATTTTGTAGCAGAATTTCTCTCATAACCTTATCGCGGAGGCAAAAATAACATCTGAAATGACACCTCTGCTTCTTTTGCATTTTAGCAGCAAGCCACCTCTTTAAGGATAACAAGGCATTTTTTTCTAAAACGAGCTAAAATTCAATACCATATAGTACAGACTCCATCATCAAAATATTCTTGGTTGGACGCAGAAGATAACACCCTCCAATACAGACACCAGTCCACAGGTACCATAACTTGATGTTGCAGCACGACCCACGCTTTGAATGAGGATGCGTCTGGCACCCAGGAAGGGTCTGGAGGTTGCTCTCATTAGAATTGGATTTTCACTAGAATGACATGTTCTCTTAACCAGGCTTGGCCATAAACTTCGTTGTTCTGTAATCAAGTTACCATCCTTACCTTCTTCCAGATTATGAAACTGACTGAGATCGATTTCCTTCTGCAAAATTTGCATTGAGAAACTTCGCCACAAAAGCCCACATCCTGTACACATCTTCAAAATTGGTTAAAAAGCCAAGAGATGCAGTTACAACTTCCACTCGTATTGTCACATTTTTGCCTTCATAGCGACCATTGGCCATGGGCTTACAGAAAGAAGTATTATTTGAATCCAAGGCTTCCTGGAGTTCTGCATAATTTTCCATCAAACGAAGATGACTAAGGAAACCCAAGCCAAGGGAGATCCTATTTTTCTCTGCAAGTTTCTGTACCAGTTCTGGATTGATTAGAGTTCCACTATGATCATATAGATTGAAAGCTACTGCTGCACCTCTATCATACCTGATCTTTGGTCCATATATGCGCACAAGATTAATGCTACCATCTGGACCAGGATGCCGAAGTTGCAACAGAGACGTGACAAGCCAGTTGATAAGATACCTTAGCCTCAAAGTTGTTTTATTAAGGCCCAACATGTCTACATGGTCCAGATGCTTGCAGATGAGCTGAGGTTCCCTCCTGATCCATTGTTCCTCCTCTGCTACTTCCATAGTATTTGTGATTCCATCGTCTTGGTAATAGTATGCAGCTTCAGATTCCTCCCCACTCTGTTCAAAATCTATTTCCTTTTCTCTATGTTCTTCCAAGCTATATGGCAGTCTTCTGCTGCTGCCACTAAATCTATCTTCATCCAAACCTGAAAATCTGTCACTATAAAATTTGTCTTCCTCCCTTCTACCCAGAAGTCTGAATGCCCCCTCTGTTTCTCGTCTTATAAAGCTTTCTTTTGTTTTGCATCCACTCTCCACCAATTTCTGCTTGCTTCCAACTGTTAAGCAAACTTTTCCTGGTTCTCTTGCACCATTCCCTAAGCTAGCAGTCATATTTTGAATACTGTCTTTTGCAGATGGACCCTGAATAATGAGTGTATCTCCATTGATACTTGTTGTTTCATCACAAATTCCTTGAGAGATTTCTTCTGTGGAGCAAGTACTCGGTTCAAGATTATGACCTCCATCTTTGTCAGCATTATCTGGTTTGCAACCACCAGAAACAGAGTCTTGAGTGTCTAAGTTGAAAGTTATCTTCATCTGTTTTGGGAATCTTTGTGAATGCGTCCTTCTGGAATGTCCCATTTCATCTTTAGACAGAAGTTTATGCCCTTCACTGCATTCATGTGTAACAACATTGCCATTTGCTTTGGTGTGCTCTGTATCTGTCTCCAATATTTCTTGTCTGCTGCCAAGAGATTCCCTAGTTTTGAATGTTACAGATTTTGCTTGTGTTCCTTCTTTAATCTGATTGTGAAAAAGAATCTTCGATTCAGTAGATTCCTCATTATTACCTCTTAAACAAGAATGGGTTTCTGCATATTTATTTGATGCGACAGGATTCATGTTACTGGAATCTGAAACATTATTAACAATATCTTGTGAAACGGATGAAACTGCTGCATCAAACGACATTATTTCACTCTTGATTTCTGGATTCTGCTTCTCTTCATCATAAATGGGGCCATTTCCAGCAGCCTCCCTTGAAGATCTCGTTGCAGTTCCAGTGGATGATTGTATGCATCTGGTTCTATTAGAGATACCATCATGCAGCTGACGTAAGCCAAGTTTTCCAAAAGGGCTTTTTCTAGGATTAACTGAAGTTTTAGGGGCAACTGGACTTTCACCCAAATCTATACACATCAAATTCTCATTATCTTCTTCACTAAAAACTGGACTTTTCATAATCTCTTCTACAGAAATGTCATCCATCTCATCACAAACAGTACTAGCTCCATCCTTATCAGAACTATTATCATAGCCCATTTCACTTTCAAATACATCTCTTACATGCACTGATGAGAATGGACCAGAAAATGCTGGTAACTGAGATCCCCCGTGAAGCTCAATGCCACAGTCATCATCGTCAAGACCGCTTTCATTGCTTCCATCCTCCTCCTGCGCTGTAGCATCACGACCCTCTGGAATATCACTAAGGTATTGAGGAGAAACTGGAATGATCCTCACCATTCCAGTTCCCGTGGTACTTACTTTATTCTGGAGACAACCCAGAACAGTATTTTTTATGAAAAGACATCCAAAACCTGTTGGGTCTGAACCAAATACCTTGTAAAACGACGTGATAATAAATTCTGGCCTAAAGAGGGACAGTCCAAGAGAATCCATATCCTTTGGGCCCAAGGCACCTGCATCAAGCAATACATGCCACCTGTTCTGCTGTGCCAGAGACATCCACTGGTAAGAATACTTGGCTCCAGTCACCCTAGACTGGACAGGAAATACAAAGAGTCCTTTTGCAGAATCCTTTTTCCTCTTTTTTTTATGCTCGAGCTGTTTTCTAAGCTCTGAACTACACAGCCTTAGTGTTGGCCACTTGAACCAAGCACTTTGTATTTTGGCACCCTTCTCTCTGGCAGTCTGAGCCATCCAGTTAAGAGATTCACTTTCATAATCAAACATGGTTAACAGCCTTCGATTTTGGTGAAATGGATATGCCTCTGCAAGAAGTTTGAAGGCAGAGCCCCTACTCACAGTGAACACCATGCTGTACTCACTCTGAGGAATACTGAGATAATCCATGATCCTACTCCGAACATCATGTTCAGCAGTACCTTCCTCTGGTATTCCATTTAATGCATGCGAGCTCAAGCTCGCAGATATCTCGGACAACCCAAATGAAGAAGATTCCCAAAGCTGTAATTGTTGCAGGTAAGAAAAAAGCCCAAATCCGCAATAATCCAAGCAGACCTTCAAATTCTCTTCGAGATGCCCATACTCATCACTCCTAAACTCGTCCACCTTCTCAGTACTCTCATACCTTGGGTACATTTTCTTGAACTTGGCATAGGCCTCATCCAACACAAGAATGCTCTCCTCGCTATCAAAAACCCTCTCCGCAGCCTGTGCAGTGGCTGCCAAGAAATCTCTCTGAGCTTTCAAACGAACAAGAGTCCTGGAATGCAAGATTCCATCTTTAGCTTCCATGGGCACCGAAGATGATTCCTCTTCATCCTCTGCCAACAAAGTCTGTGACTTTGACAGGAACCCATCCTCCGCTGCTTCTTCCAGTGCTTCTCTCAGCTTCATCTCCTGCAACTCTTTAAGCGCCGAGGGCATATCGGGTGCCCCACCTGATGATCTCCCCTTCCGCTTGCTCTTGTTGAATATCAAGGCAGCGCAGAGGGATATGGACTTCCACACAGTGAGATTCATTGTTGCTGCAGCTGCCCCCCACAAGGGCACCACAGCCCTTCAAGAGGATTCACTACACCTCTAATCCCCAAGTGAAAAACTAGGAAATTGTCAGAACCCAAAAGATCAAAGAGCCCTCGTTAGCCCATGTGAGAGACCAAATAACTGTCTTCCGAGAGGACACCACAGCCCTAAAAAGAGGACACCATAGCCCTGATTCTCAAAATGCAAAGCCAGGAAATGGATACCTCAGAACCAGAAAAATATCAAAACTAACAGTTGCGTAAATTGGGGAAACCATAAAATGCAAAAGCAACAGATTGAGAGAAAAAGCTCTGGTCAGGCCATCGTAAATGCCAACAACACCTCAAAAGCAGGCCTTGATCTCAAGCGGGAAGCCAGAATATGGGTATCTCACAGCCTTTCAAATCCTCCAAAACAAGGGCCACTCATATGAAAAACAAAGAGAGAAAAAAGCCCTTGCTTGTTTCCCAAAAATACAGAAACCATAGTTGACTTCCAAGGTGAATACCCACAACCTTAACACACACCGTGTAGAACACGGAATTCCAGAGAACACTCTGCCATGATCACAGAAAAACACAGACAAACTAAAACAAATAACGGGATCCTGTATGTACCTGAGCTTCAAATCAATGACTTTAATGGCGGAGAAGGGCCCAGAGGATCTCTACCAGTCAAATTTCCGCCTCATAAGCTGCTCCATCGCTCTGAAACGATATTTGTGAAGATACCCAATACTCTCCTCTTCTCAATACTCTCTTTCTCCTCCTCCTCTTGTATCTCCATTGCCGATTTCCTCTGTTTCTGCTCCCGCTGCCGTTGTTTCACACCGCCGTCATAGGATAACAAATACGTATAACATACATTATACGTAAACGTCCGTACTGGTATACGATGACACGTGTCGTGTAAAATAAGGCAGCTTTTTCAATAGAGTTGACTGGATGGAAAATCTCTTGGCGGGGAATCTGACGGTTGAGATCTCTGCCTCGATCGAAGGGCTCATTCTGTGCAGTCAGATCATAGTGCCAAATCTTACTGTACTCACCCTGTAAAGTCAGATGCCTGTGGAAAATCTGTATATTCAAACACTACTTGTCTTTGACAAAGAGGACTGGAGGCCAGGGGAAATCTATGAGGTTACTGGTGGGGGTCCATGCAATTAGGTGGGTTGTGGTACCCTATTGCTATATTGGTGGAAGTTGTTTTGTAATATGAATGTGTTTTTATTCTGATTAGGTTGCAGTTTTAGTGATAAATGGTGGCAGTCGTCTATCAGTTTTAGTGATAAATGGTGGCAGTCGTCTATAATATGATTTTTTTAAAGTTTTTTCGGTGGTTTTTTCTGGTTAAAATCCGGCAGCAATTTATTGGAATTGCAAGTTTGATAGCTAATTCCTGCACAATCGAAGCGTCCCAAGGGTTTTTCAGGGTGCTATATCCAAATATACAGTTAAAAAACCATTTTAATTGCAACAAATCAAGATTTAACCTCAATTTCTTCCGCCGGATTCGTCACCGGAATCTCCAAAAAGTCACATTATAGTGGGTATTTATTTGATTAATTTAAATTTAATTTATGAGAT
>APFE030428756.1:0-51495 GCA_000404065.3 Pinus taeda
AATTATGATAATAAATTATTTAACGACATTAATTTTACATATTAATTATTTCAATCAACAAAACTTAAAGCTATATATATTTTTAGGATTAAAAATGTGTTAGATGAATAAAAATTAAAATATTTAAAAGGTTGAATCAACAAATTCATAATTTTGAAAAATTCTCTTAAAAAACAAATATGAATCACAAAACAAATGACCTATTACGTTTTCTATTTCAAAATACAGGCATTGTCTATCCACGTACCAAAATAGTCTTGACGACAATTTTTTTGTTTGTTAAATTTGGCCAAACAAATTTCAAAAAATCAGATAATTGGAGTTTTTAAATAGTTTTTATGATGGCAAAATAGATTCAGCACTATTAAAAACCCCGAAACATCCAAAATCCTGAAATTTAACAACTGTAATCTAAATTTTCAAATTTTTTTTTTTTTAATCTTACCAAAATTTCTAATTTATTTTATGAATTGTATAAACTAGGCTAAAAACATATTCACACAAAACCTATAGTACAGTGTCTAACTCAACGTTAGTGAAGCCCCGTTCAATACGCAGTCTCCCATTCTTACATTCCCCAGTCAATCCCCATTCCGCATTCCCAACGAATCCTAAGTCTTTTAAAGAAACAAAACGTGTCCTTTACGATTCCACAGAAATCCATAGCGACAGTGCATGAAGTAATGTTATCACTTTATTACATTTATTTAATTAATAAATATAATCTTTTGATTTATTTATAAGTATACAAATATGAAAATAAGAAAAATACTTAACCCAAATTCAAGCTATCATTTATTACATTTATTTAATTAATAAATATAATCTTTTGATTTATTTATAAGTATAAAAGTATGAAAATAAGAAAAATACTTAAACCCAAATTCAATATTGTTTCATATATAGGTTAATATAGTTTTAAAAGGTTTAATATATGTATTATAATATAGTTTTAAACTAAGTTAACTCCTTGAATCAATAAGCATACATCGCTTTCAACGTCCTCTCATCATTAATTGTACAATTTAGGGGTTTTAATTAATACGATATAATGGAGATATAAATAAAATAGTTTTAATTGATTTAATTTTTTTTTGAATTTGTAAGTATTAATTTTTTTCCATTTGTATTCCTTGGATAAGGTAGGATTTTTTTGGATTACTTATTAAAGAGAGGTAGGATATTTTTGGAATGTTGTGTAGAATTTAATAAGAAAGAGTTGGAGTGAGTTTAATTTTTTATTTTTCAATTATATTAAGGTTAAACTTACAAAATTATGCAAATGATTTAATATAAAGTTTTTTATTATGTAATATTGGAGAATTTAAGTGATAAGGGAGGCAATTGGGATATTTTGACAAGATCCAATTCTACTATTTTATGATATCCCAATTTGAAAAGAAATCACTTTGTTTTTTAGAATACCTATTGTAATGGGTAGTTCAACGACCATCCATTCACATATTTTAGGGAATAAGTGGAGATTTTATGAGATTTTATGAGATTTTTTAATTTTAGAATAACGCATCAAAAATTTTAATTTAATTATCAATAATAAGTAGGTGGGTGATAGAGATTTGAAACCTCATTGGAATATTCTAAAATATTTTAATAGTCACAAATAAAAGATTGAGATTTATCTCAAAAATAGTTATGTTCTTTTCATTATTTTAATTAAATTGATTAATTGAAAAAACTTTATATGAAGCTTTATTAATTGATGTGTATAAGTAATGACATACACAAAATTTATGAGTTATGAATGTTTACATTCTTTGTTGGTTTGACACTCGGACTCAGAATTTGGTGGTTTACATAAATATGTATTATTCTTATCAAAGAAATGATTTTCTATTTTATGAATATTATTATTTTAATATATTTTGAAGATGTGATAAATACTAATTAATAGAGTCTTTAAACGAACCTAGATCCATCTAATCACAAATCTATCATTCCTAGAAAGGGATTAAATCCATCTAGATACAAACCTTTCCTCAAATTATTAATCCAAAGTTATTAAATCTAATAATATTAATACTAGCAATTGCATCATATGTTACAAAAGAAATGCCTTAAGTCTGTAGCATATGGAAGAGTATATTTTATGCTATTTAATTGAAATTGAAATTATAAATTTGAATTATTTTATTTATAAAGATATTTTAAGTTGGGAGAATCGTTTGGATAAGGAATCTAGTTTTTTTATAGCCTAAGGTGAAAGTAGATAGTATATAGAGTATATCCACTTAAGGACACAACAAACTGACTATATAACCAACCATATAATTGATTTAGAAATTATGTTGAGTTATAGTGCAATATTTATGAATGTAATAAAGACTACCTGTAATGAAAATTGATATCATTGTGAAAGTTATCTACAATTCAAAATGTTTGGAATTCCAATAGTGAAAATTGTTGGCCATCATATGTTGGAGCCCTAAAAGAAGGTGCATTAGCCTAATGGATTGTTGATTGGTGAAATTGATCCCATTCCTTGGATTACAAGTAGACGAGAAAGAATGTTGTGGATTGGAGTTGTTGTAGGTTGAGAATTGATTATGAATAGAGCAATTGGACTATATGAAGAGAGTTTAACTCAACCCTAGTTAAATCAAAGTGGTGGATTTAAAATTTTAGCTTAAAGGACGACCTCTATTACAATGAGAGTTGGTGAAACAAGGAGCCTATGTTTGGGTGGAGTGTCCCTTTTTCACAATTAGTTAGTAGATACATCCTACAAATATAAGTGTTCGTAACTTGTGATTATGTGCCATGGATTATATTACATTCCAATTTGTTCAATTCTATTTGCAATTTTAAGTCTGCATTTTAAATTTATGATTTATGATGACCAAATGGTTTAATTATATTACATAAGAAACTTATCTAAATTTCTCTCATACCCTTATATCAAATAATATTAATCTAGAGTAAAGTAAATGGGCATATGGAATGAACATCATGGATTTGCATGCTTGGAGAAAAACAAACATCAATGAAAGTAATCATTGTTGGCTTAAGACGTAAGTCGAATACTATCCTTGTTTGTACAAATATTTGGTCAAGCTTAACTTAAAAATTTTGGATTACCATGGGTATTTTATAACTAGATCTACAAGTTAATAGTTCGCTAAGCATACACATGGTATTTTTTCATAATATATCATTATTGGGTTAAAGATATAAGTCAAATGCTATCCTTGTCTATTCAAATATTTTGTCAAGCTTAGCTTATAAATTTTGGATTACAATTGGTATTTTATATCCAGATCTACAAGTTGATAGTTCGCTAAGCATGCACATGGTACTTTTTTAGAATCTAAATTCCAATATAACTCTCTAGCATTTAGGGACTCTACCACAAACATTGATTGCATTTAACGGTCATGTTCATCCTATTGATCCTTCTTGGCATATGTTTGAATTGGGATACCACCCTAAAACAAACCTCAATAGTGTTTCTAAAGCTATTATTTTTGCCTAGGAATGCTCAACTGCAAATGATTGTTAGGCATGTATTCACATTACTTAGTTATAAAAAATAATGAAGCAATCTCGACCCATTGTTTTAGCTTAGATTCATAGTTTTAGCTTAAGGGTTGGCCTCTATTACAATAAGAGTTGTTGCAACAAGGAGTTTATGTTTGGTTGGAGTGTTTCTTTTTCACAGTCAATCAATATATTCTTCCTATAAATGTAAGTGTTCATAACTTGTGATTATGTGTCATGGATTATATTACATTTCAGTTTCTTCAATTATGTTTGCAAGTTTAAGTTTGAATTTTAAATTTATGACTTATGATGACAAAATGGTTTAATTATATTGTATAAGCAACTTATCTGAATTTCTCTCATCCCCTTATATCAAAGAATTTTGATCTAGAGCAATGCGCATGCCCATATGGAATGAATGTCCTTGATTTTCAAGCTTGGAGAAAGAAAAACATCCATGAAAGTTATCATTATTGGCTTAAGAAGTAATTTGAATGTTATCCTTTTTTGTTCAAATATTTGATCAACCTTAGCTTAAAAATTTTGGATTACCATTGGTGTTTTATATCTAGATCTACAAGTTAACAGTTCGCTAAGCATGAACATGGTATTTTTGCAGAATCTATCATTATTGGCTTAATAAGTAAGTTGAATGTTATCCTTGTTTGTTCAAATATTTGATCAAGCTTAGCTTATAAATTTTGGATTACCATTGGTATTTTATATCTAGATCTACAAGTTAACAATTCACTAAGCATGCACGGAATCTAACTTCAAATCCACCACTTTGGAATTTAGGGACTCTACCACCAACATTGATCGCATTCAATGGCCATGTCCATCCTATTGATCCTTCTTGGAATATGTTGGGATTGGGATAGCACCCTGAAACAAATGTCATTAATTTTTGTAAAGATCTTGTTTTTGTCTGGGAATACTCAATTGCAAATGATTGTTAGTCATGCATTTGCATTACTTAGTTATAAAAAATAATTAAGCAACATCGACCCATTGTTTTAGTATGGATTCATAGTTTTTGCTTAGGGGCTTACCTCTATTACAATGAGAGTTGGCGCAATAGCGATCCTATTGGTGGGTGGATTGTCCCTTTTTCACAATCAATTAGTAGATAGTTCCCAGGAATGTAATTGTTCATAACTTGTGATTATGTGTTATGGATTATATTACATTCTAGTTTGTTCAATTCTATTTGAAAGTTTAAGTCTACATTTTAAATTTATGATTTATGATGATGGAATTGCTTAATTATATTGTATAAGAAACTTAACTAAATTTCTCTCATCCCCTTATATCAAGTAATTTTTATCTAGAGAAATGTGCATGGGAATATGGAATGAGCATCCTTGATTTGCAAGTCTGGAGAAATACAAACATCCATGAAAGTTATCATTATTGGCTTAAGAAGTAAGCTGAATGTTATACTTGTTTTTTCAAATCTTTGATCAATATTAGCTTAAAAGTTTTGGATTACCATTGGTGTATATATATATATATATAGATATATATAGATATAAAATTTAATAGTTCTCTAATCATGCACATGTATTTTCTCAGGATCTATCATTAATGGATTAAAGAAGTAAGTCGAATTTTTTCCTTTTTTTTTTCAAATATTTGATTTAGATTAGCTTATAAATTTTGGATTACAATTTGTATTTTATATCTAGAACTACAAGTTAACAAGTTGCTAAGCATGTGCATGGTATTTTTACAGAATCTAAATTCCAATATGACTCTCTGGATTTTAGGGACTCCACCACCAACATTGATTGCATTTAAAGGTCATGTTCATCCTATTAGTCCTTCTTAGCATGTGTAGGGATTGGGATAACACCCTGAAAAAAAATCTCAATAATGTTCATAAAGTTGTTGTTTTTGTCTGGGAATGCTCAACTGCAAAATATTGTTAGGTGTGTATTTGCATTACCTAGTTATAAAAAATATTAAATCAACATCAACCCATTGTTTTAGCATGGATTGATAGTTTTAGATTAAGGTTTCGCTATTATTACAATGAGAGTTGGTGCAACAGGGAACCTATGGTTGGGTGGAGTGTCCCTATTTTATTATCAATTAGTATATAATTCTTAGAAATGCAAGTGTTCATAACTTGTGATTATGTGTCATGGATTATATTACATTCTAGTTTGTTCAATTCTATTTTCAAGTTTAAGTTTTCATTATAAATTTATGATTTATGATGACCAAATGGTTTAATTATATTGTATAAGAAACTTATCTGAACTTATTTCATCCCATTATATCAAAGAATTTAGATCTAGAGAAATGTGTATGGGCATATGGAATGAACATCCTTGATTCACAAGCATGGTATTTTTGCAGAATCTAAATTCCAATCAAACTCTCTCGCATTTAGGGACTCTACCACCAACATTGATTATACTTAATGGTTTTGTTCATCTTATTGATCCTTCTTGGCATATGTTGGGATTTGGACACCACCTTGAAACAAATCTCAATAATGTTCCTAAAGTTGTTTCTTTTGTCTGGGAAGCTCGACTGCAAAGGATTGTTAGGCACACATTTTCATTACTTAGTTATAAAAAATAATGAAGCAACATCAACCCATTGTTAATGGATACTCCTAATGTTTTGTGACTATGCCTTTCTAAAACCTAAAATTAACATGAACTGTATCAGAGCATAAGAAGATGCCACTAGGTGCCTTGTTGTCAGCAATATCAACGAATCTACAATTACTAGGGTTCATTGTATTTCTATTTTATCCTCAATACTTAGGACCAATTTATTATACATATTAATTTTTGAATGTATATCGAGTTTCCATGTTTCGTTAAGGCCTTAGGAATTCCCTAGTGCCCATATTACTAGATAGGATGCATCGAAATAAATGTATCAGGTAGGTATTACTCTCCCCAATTTATTTGTAAAAGAATTTACTCTTGCACATGCGCTTTCTATGTAGACCTAGTAAGATGGACAAATTGTTTTCCAGGTAGTTGGATGATTTTTTCCTTTACCAATATTTGCTACTTCTTTCTTATTTACATATAACCTGAACAATGATGAGTGTGATAATTGATTTTGTATACTCGAGTTAAAAAAAAAAATGGAAAATTTGTAAACAAAAAATGAGTTTCATGGTAAAATAATATTCTACATTCCATGCTCCATACATACATTATATAAGTTCACAATTTTCAGCGCTAATTGTAATCATTACTACCATGGATAATCTCTACATGTTACAAATAAAAATATACCCCATATTGAATCTAAACAAACAAATCCAAAAAAAATGGTTCTTTCAAAAGTTTAATTCTATGCCAAATGCAATTAATTCCATAAACTTAAAAAGGATTTGACTAAACAAAAAGTGAATAAAAAACCAATGATTACTTATAAATATTATACACCAAAACATTATAGCAGAAAGGGCTAAACCTTTCAATGGACCATGATAATTTTAGCAACATGATGATAAAATTTATACATGTTAGACTCATAAATACTACTTTGTCATCCAACAAACATTTGCTTCACTAGATTAACACCCTAGCCAATGTAAATACACTTTACTGGGGTACGTCCCCAAACCATTCTCTAGACAAAGTGTAAAAAGATTAAAAATAAACCTAATGCAAATCCACTTTACCGAGGTATGTATTCAAACCACTCTCAAATGAAAGTGTAAAAAGATTAAAAATAAATATATCTTTAATGGTATGCTTATTAATATATCTACCGAAATGGAAAACTCCTGATATAACGAGAACATACAACACCATAATCTTCCTCGTTAGCTATGAAAACCAAGAAATTTAATTTTTCCATTATCATCATACATGCAATGGGCTATAAATGTGGTACAGAGTATGACGATGTGTTGTAAAGGCGTGCAGAGGGGATGATTAATGTCGTGGGGAGAAGATGCTAAGAGGAGAGAGAAGGGAATGTTGTTGAGGTGTGGAAATCGAAGAAAAGGTAATGTCATCTTGGCCATACCCAGGTCGGTACTCTTGCCACAACAAATCTCTTCCAACATATGAGCTTGACATTCCACATTTTATCCATGGGAGGGGAGTTATTCTTAGAGGAATGCCTTACAATGTAACTACTAGGTTATGGATACACAATGGATACAATTAATTGTTCTACATATAACTCACCTCTTAATGGGAACTAATTGCCATAGATCATGTTTTTTTTGAGCTATCCAATCCCATTCGATTGTGACTTATGTTTAAACATTGAACATTTTTGAATCCTATATATTGCGGGAGTTATTGATTGCATTAAATCACAACGGTTAGATCTTGTCAAATTGTAGCTTTTAGTTAAATTTCAATGTGCTCTATGGACCAATGATCAATATGACAGACCACCATTTGATCTCATCGAAATTTATCTTCTTTTTATTCTCCTTACACCTCCCATTATCATATGGAATGCATATCGTTGATTGTATTAGCCTATAGCTAATGGATGACCTCAAAGTGTAATTTTATGCTAAATTTTGATGGTTTTGCATGTCCCAAACACAATATTGTTTGCTTATCATGCACAGTTACTATCATAAAATTAGGCATATTTATTTCCTCACTAAATTGACTTCTTATTCGTGAAAAAATCTACTGTTAACATTTTTTTTCTTCCGATACTCTATTTGTTGGGATCCCGATAACCATCATTTAAAATTGCATTTGAAAATCAAGATCTTTAAACACCATTACAACATGAATTTTAAAATATATCTTTCAGATTTAATTACAAGAAATAAAGTAAGCAACAATAGATTCAATTTGATTTATGCATGTGATAGGTTGAGCTGAAATATAAATATATATATATATAAACCAAATATTTGTCAATTAAAAAAGGTTCTAAGCACTCTTTTTTCCTCTTGAGGTACATTCACTCATCTTAGGTAAAAAAGTGTCTGAATAACATAAAATGGCAATATAATCAATTTTTCTAGGCTAACTCCCAGCTGGAAAGATAGTAAAAAGGAAGGAAATGGTTGGGGAAACAAGGAAACATCCAAAAGAAATTACTAATTCCTCATTACCATTAGGATAAACGAACAGTCTATCTTTATTTCTATTAAAAGCTAACAACGAGAATACCTTCCATATTTCCATATTGAATTGAAACTCGACACCCGAGCAAGAAATATATGGATGGGTTGAAGGCGATAATGATTCTTCTTAGATATATATGCTCTAGATTATATTCCGAGGTAATATAACTTAGTTTTACACCACAAAAATATCAAATTTAATAATTTAGTTTAAGTGAAAATAAAATCAATATTATAAAATTATCTTATTATTATGAAATAATTGAAATATAAATAAGTAGAGAAACCAATTATATATTTATTACAAAATTTTACCAAATGAAACAAATTTTATAAATCATAAAAAATGGGGATAATTAAATTAAAAATAAATTGAAAATTTAAATTAACTATTTATTTTTCTTATTTATTTAAAAATTCAATTTAGAATATAAAAATTTAAATTTTAAACAAGTAAATTAATTCTAAAATCATATATAGTCCACATGTTTCATTTGGAAAAAGGGATCAACTTGAATCACATAACAATACACACATGCATAATTTATAACAATCTCTTATTAAACAAATGTGCATAATTTTCCATAACAATTACAATAGTACACATCAATATGATCCACATAAAATACCATAAAGACAATATTACACACTTGCATAATTAGCTAAAAAAAGACAAAATAGTACACATAAAATTTGATACACAAAATAGCAGGAGGAACATCATACTGGAGAATCTTGAGCACTCGATCCACAAAATATTAGGGGCAACATCGTACTATATAACCTCGAACACTTTGGTGACGTGAGAGATACACAATCAATACACCATCTACAACGTATAGGTCGACTAAGTAATCCTATTTTGATGTAGGAGCATCTAGCTGACAGGGCAAAGACAAAAGTGAGGGGATATAGTGTCTGAAGAGGACAGAGAGATTAATTCATTGAGTGGAAAACATACTTCTTTTTTTTCTTTTCTCTTATTAAGTTACTTAAAGATTACTGTAATAAGTTATAATGAGGAGTAGTAATAATTAGTTAGTCATTGTTTTCAAACGGTTAAGTTACTGTTGCAAAAAAGCATAAAGAATGAAAAGAAAATATACTAGACAACCAGACAAAGTTCCGTATGAGGAATAACCGATGTAACCAATTGAACAAACTAACAGCAGTTAGGATGGTTTGTAAACAGTGCTATTAAATAGTGGAAAAAAGCACAATACAGGGGTTCGGACTGAGAGAGAAATATAGAAAGAAAAAAATACAATTTTCTGTGCACATATATCCTTACAGCGTCCTAATCATTTCTGAAATATTTTTGTATTGAATTACTGTGTGAATATTATCAATGCGTGGTCACAGATCTTAAATCGAAAAAGGGAGATATTCGAATGCAGAGTTAGTTCAATTCGGAGGAGGAGTAACGACGCCCATCTACAGGCGACTCCAATAGAATAACCAAATACACAACAAGAAATAGTTTATATAATTTCCTATATACGAAATAAGAGTTTGCCATTACAGTGAATAGAACAACCACAATAAATCCAGGTATGCGAATTTAAAAACATAACCAAATTCAATTCCAGATAGTTCATATACAGTCATCAAAGTTATTGTCCATTTACATTCTGTGCAAAAGCTTAAGAACGAACCAGTTCACGGACTTGGGAACCGTAACAATTACCTACATAAACCAAACCCCATAAATCCCCAAACCCATTCCTATGACATGACAGTGGCATTACACGACAACAGAATTAAGCACAGGCAGTGGCTTGAGGCCAACAACAATACCAATCCACACGCCGTAAGACTCAGGACAAGCAAACCACAAGTAAATAGAACGACGCTACCCGGATTTCATTCGAGATAGTTGAGTGTCCAAGCATCGAAACCCTCGGTCGCTCCACCTGCAAGGGAAACCAACAAACGAGAGCTCGTAATGCAATGCCTCTATTACTCAGTCCAGTTTGCTGACTTGAAAATGTCTACAATAAACCCTCAGGTTTTCAAATCAATATAACTATAGAAATGTTCAACAATCCACCCTCTATACTTCGAATTATGAAGTATTTATACAAAAAACTATTACAAAATATCCTAAACTCTTTTTGAATTATTCAAGGAAAATAAAATATCTTCATGCAAGAAGATAGAGACACCTAGGAGACTAAAAGGCTAACCGTCCCTTCTTTTACTGATTTCATTGTTTTTTGTTTTGATCTTTTGCAACTTTCTCTCTTTGGTTGTTTCTCTACGCTGGCTGTCCTTTTACTCTACCTTTTGACTGATACTCTTTCATCTTTAAACTCTTGTTTTCATCTAATACTCTTTTACTTAGATGATTTGCTATTTTACCTTCACTACTCTGTATTAACTATTTACATTGCACTTTTACAGTAAATCATTCAACTTTTCCAAAGTCTTTGTGTCTGGTAATTTAATATTTACCATTCTTCTATAGACTTCAATAGTTTCTGTATATTTTGCAAAGGTAGGCTTGTTTACAAAAAGATGCTTTACCTCATGCTAGAGGTAAAAGTGGTTCTCAAAAGTCTGGTAAAGGACTTTTCCTATAGGAATCCCTTTCATGGAGGAACTATTGGCTTTCTCCTTTGCCACTTCTCTGATTCTCTTATCATAGTCTTCATGTGGCATCAACTTGTCATTTATCACCGATGGGTTAGGTAGACCTTTCTGCCTCAAAGCATCAAATTTCACCATAAAACTGGCTATTGCTAGCTCCATTGTTTGGAACTTCTCCTCAAGCTGTATCATCAGTTTCCTCTTGGTGATTACCTTCTTTACCTCTATTATGATCCCAGTCCTGTCAGCGATTCCAAGATCCCACAATTCATACTTGTTCCTTGAGTTAAATAACTGGATTATTCTTGAGGCTTCTTCTGGCATATTTCCAAGTTTGGCTCTAACCCTTTGAATTGCCTTACCAGCCCCTTTGACCAAATCGTTTTGCTCAAATATAACCTATATAGATGGACAAATATCATTTACTGAGTCAATGATATTGGCCCATAAAAGTTGTTTTTCTTAGGCTAGTGGCTCTTTTAGTGTTAATTCTTTCTCCAACTTTTGTATCCTTTCATTCAACCTATTTGACTTCTGTGTCTCATTCTTATGCATGCTTTGAGCCAGCTTCTTTTCATCCTCTAGAATTTTTATTTGTTCCTTAATTCTATTTATTTCAGTGGTTTGGATGGACATATCCTCTGTGGCTTTGACCAATTTAGATGCTTCATTACTAGGATGAGTTGTTGTTGTCGTTGAACCTGTTGATGATGTAGTTGTTGATGCCGTTGGAAGTGTTGTAGCTACTGGAGCTGCTGTGGCAGTAGCTGTTTCAATGCTGGCCTATTTCTCGTGTACTAACTTGTCCATTTAATTCTCCATTTATTTTAATTGAGCATTTAACTGGAGAATGAGGTCCATCATCTCATATTTCTGGCTTTGGCTCTCTAGAACTTCCTTGGTTTGTGGATGTTCAGAAGGAGGCAACTTCAGTTGCTTATTCAATGCAACAATGTCTTCATTCTTCTTTTTTATGAGCTTTTCTGCAGCCTCGATGTCATTTGGATTATATCCAATCTCAATAACCAATTCTTCTAAACTGTGATGTGATATTCTCTAGAGAATTTTGAAGTTTCTATACACTCATAGCCTTGTTAGTCATTGTTGAGTATATCATTTCTCCTGCTTGCTTATGAAATTCAATCCGATCTATGGGATGAACATCCCTAGCCAAAACTTCAAATTTTGTCTTTTTGTAATCTGCTAATGACTTAGGCTGTTGTATTATGGGCTGCAAAAAGCTCATTTGCATTTTACTTGTTTTAATGTCAAAAGCAATAAGTAACCTATTCTAATTGCTAGGAGTCTGTTTGAAATACTGAGCATAGGTTTCAGTTTTTAATGCCTCATTTCTCAACTTGATCTCTTTATACTTCTCCCTTATGTCTTTTTCCTTATCCACTATTTTGCATGATGATGAGACCTCAATGTTAAGCTATTTCTGAATACTCTAAGTATTAGAGGTGGAATGCCGATGAGTTTCCTCTGAAACTACTGGAGCTGTGTTCTCTCTGAGCACTATACCTGTATCAATTATTTGAAGTGTCTCAACAGTCTAAACTATCTATTATTGATCATTTATAGGATATAGCTTAGGCTTCTTCCTGTACATGATTTCAAATTTGTCATGTGTTGTATCTATGTTTGAGCACAAACCTTCTTCCCTGGTCGTTTTTTCATTTCTGTAATATGGGGCTAGAGTATGCAGAATGGAACTAGTATCTATCTGTTTCTCCAGATCTATTAAGGTATTTTCCAACCACTCTAACTGGTTGGCATACTTTTCAATGTCTGGCCTAGACTCATGCATGAAAGGGCTCAATTTAAATTCAAGCCTTAGTTTGTTTATGACTCCTAAAGGGTCATACTGCCATTTGAAGCTGTTACTGAACTTCATTTCCTGTAAACAATTTCCTGCTTCTTCTCCAGCCTCCCTATTATTGCGGATAAAAGGACCAAGCTGGTTTTTTATTTTGAACTGTGTTTTCTTCCTAGCTAATAGAAAATTCACATCATCTGAGTTTATGATCTACCTAATATACTCTAATTAAAATATTCTCATGAGGATATATTTGGGTAGCTTATAGGGAGTGAGCTGGCATCCATACACCCTAATTTTCGTGTGGTCCTGGTATAAATGTCAGTCTCCTATTCTACTATTTTTAGACAACTGCAAAACTCTCTTTATCTCATCATTGATCCTGGGTTGATTACTACTGCTTAGCATATTAAAAATTGGATGAACAAAGGAATCAATGAACTCCTTGTAGCTGAAAATAGTGGAATATTTTTGGATTAACGGTGTCCAAAGGATGACAAACCCAGGATGGCCCTTAGTGTCCAGCTTTTGGATGTTGACTGGAAAGTTGTCTGATTGGAACTATAGGAACATGTGGAACAACATTGAAGAGTATTTGAATACTCTTTCATTTGGCTGTCTGATCAATTGATCATGGATTCTGTCTGCTAAGAACTGGGAAAAATTGAAAACTGTAGCTGGAGGCTTGCCTAGGCAAAAAATAGAGAGGAAAATTAAGTATAGGCTCATCAAGATGCTCATCAGTGGTATATCCTAGAATACAAGAGAGCATGGTTACAATTTGTTTGGCCCTCTCAGAGAAAATGGTGGCAGAGTATGGAGGACTGTTTATAGGGATATGAGCCGCTTCTAGGATGAAAGTCTGAAAAATTTGAGACCTCTTAGGTAGGTCCAGCTTTAAGTATAGTTCAAGTAGGTTTTCAATAGAAAATGGGGTTCCATTTGGCTTTGGCTAGATCTACAACATTTGGTTTATTGACTCTGTAGTGATTGTAAATAAAATCTGTTGTTCAGGAGAGACTACGGCTCTTTGTCTTGGGATATAGTAGAGTTGGCATAGGTGGATGATTTCAGGGAACTGGTATACCTATGGGAACAAGTATTTGAGCAAATTTGATTCCCATAGATGAATGTGATCATTTTGGTTTAGGAATTTATCTTTACTCCAACAGTGGAGTTTTAACAGATGGCTAGGGGAAATAGTGTCTTTGATCTGGAAATCTCTGTCAGCCAATGGGAGGTGGTCAATATCCAGGTGAGTGGTTTGTAGGGGTTTTTCATTCATAATGCTTTGGGAAGCCATAATTTTGTTTATTTTATTGAATTAATCTTTCTCTAGCTTTAGGAGTAGGGTTAAGGGCTCTAGAATAATGGGAAGGGTGAATATAGTCTGCAGAAAAGGGTTTATTTGGATGCATAGTGGGTTTCTTTAGTTTGGAAAGGTTTTTAATTAATTCAATTAATTAACCTTTTATAAATACTCTACATAGCTTAAGTAGAGGGCGTTTCTGGTTCTTTCAAGAATACCTGGAAAAACAAAGATTAGGTGTGCAGTCAGGGTTTTCTGGTAGTAGCGGAGGCTTTCTGAGGCTTGAATGGTCTTTATGTTGCTTGAAATCAGAGTCTACAGTGTCTTCTGGTTGTAAATGGGTTAAAACAGTTGATCAGAGTTTCTGAGCATTAGAATTGGTTGAGAGAGGTTCTTTGCAACGAAATAACAACGAAAAGGGTAAAAAGGGCGACTTTTTGGTTTTTAACCAACAACGGTTAACTTTGGGCACGAAATTAATGTGTGAACAGTAGGCAGTTTCATCCTATGCGGGGAGGCAATATTATGTCTTATCGCACCGCTTTTGAGTGTAGGGTGGCACTTTTTGAGAGCACATGATATAACGTGGGGCTAACACGTAGCAAAAAGGTGATCGGGAAAAACCGCGAATCAAGCATGCTTTTGAGATCTTAACAGTCGGACGATGGGAGCGCGCGATATGGTTATGGGTTGTTAGACATGGAGGTGGGTAATCGGAGGGTTATCGAATGGCAGAGTTGTGAGAGATAAGTCGAGGATTGATTGGTGGGGTCCGGGGTTAAATGTTGCGGCGGGTTAAATATATACAAAGGTTTTGTGAGGGTCAGGGATTTATAAAGTGGTTGGTTTGAAATATATAAAGTGGGACTATAGGCTAAAACAATATAAGGGTTGAGTTAAAAGGGTATTGGGGAGGGTTTTTCAATGGGGCCCGATACATTTAACTTTTTAAACTTAGGATAAGGGGGTTTTAGTGGGTTTATAAGGGAAAATGAGATGAAATAAGGGGAAAGGTGAAATGAAGGGGTAGGGAAATTTTTATAAGGGGAAATGAAGAGGGAAGGGTCCTTTGGCACCAAGAGGGGAAAAACATTAGGGAATGAAAAATAATGAAGGGGTAATGAAGGGAAATTAATAGTTTATACATGTAAGGGGTTAATGCAATGAGAGGAAATTAGTGAATGAACTTTATAGAACTTTTATGGTAAATACCCCAAAGTAATATACAACTTTTGTGAATGTCCTTTCTCTTTGATAATTCCTACTGCACATGAAACACATGATCAAGCATGATGAAGGTGTATTTGGGCTAGCAACCTTATGCATTCCAAAACCTCTTTTACCTACCCTTTATTTATTCTAGCATTTTCTCTTCATTTATTGGGTGCATTTGAGCTTGCTGACCCTTTATTTCTTTTTCTTTGACAATAAAACCATCTAATTCTGACCTTATAAATTACAATGGCTCAGATTAACTGATGAGCTCATTATTATTCTCTACCTAACTACTGATATTCCAAGATTAAATAGTTTGGCTAGATCTTTATTTCTCTATTATCAACGTGAAATTTAAAGCATGAATGAATTAAGATTAAACTATTTTACCTTCATGGATTATGGCATTTTTGACAAGATGCACACAATCTTATTTTGCAAAGGCAAAGTAAAAAGTAGTGGCATTTGAATTTACATCACTTTTAGAATATATATTTTTATCTCTTTTTGGTGGGGTTCATATTTTATTTTCTTTTTTGATCTTTTTCTTTTAGTCCTTTGATTTTTCTTTTAGGACTTACCCTCTTTTCATTTTTTGTTTTCAATATGGGAAAACATTTTGTAGAAAGAAAAATTATGTACAATATTACAAGACTAATCATAGCCAATTCAAAATTATGAATCCTATTATTATAGGATCCTAATAGTGGCTCCACATGGGGATGGCATTTCCTGGTGAAATGTCAAGAACTTTAAGATCAATAGCCTTTGAAACTTTTACTGTGGTTGCCTTGTAACTGCTTCTCTGTGATCTTCTTTATTCATACATATGATGTTGCACCTTTCAAAGCTTAGGGCCTTCTCTTCGAGATTCAACCTCAAAAGATAATCATCCAATCCAATCTAAACTTTGCAATGTTATGTACAATGAGCAAATTAAACAAATGAAATAATGTTAATTTGGGGACAAGTAATGCTTCAACATTCTACCATTGACTGGTACACCTGGTAGATCTGTTCCATCTAACTGCTTCAAGAAAAATGAATTGTTTCCTCTATAACCATAAATGATATAAGGGCCTTGCCATAGGAAATCAAATTTACCGTGTTTACCCTTTTATTCTCTTCTAGAATCCCATTTAAGTACTTTTTCACCTATGTAAAAATCATCATCTTTGGTTTTCTTATCAAAAATATTTTTGATTTTATCTCGGATCAGTTGGTATTTGACATAGACTTCTTCCCTGGTTTGCTACAAATGTATTGTCTGAGTTTATCCTCCTTTGGATATCATTTGATTCTACCTGCATTTCTTGAATCATTTTCATTACTGGTACTCCTAAAGAGGATGGAAAAACAACATCCATTCCATATACTAGTTGACAAGGAGATGTACCAATGGACTTTTTTGTAATGAGTCTGTCTGCACATAAGGCATTAACTAACTTTTCGTTCCAGGTCTTCTTATTGTCTTCTAACAATTTCTTGATGATATTAACAAGGCTTTTGTTTGAGGATTCTAAAAGCCCATTGCCTTGAGGGTAATAGGCAGTGGAATGGCCAAGGTTAATGTGATATATGTTACAAAAGTCTACCATTTTCTTAGATTTGAAAGCAGTTGCATTATTAGTAATAATATTTTGTGGGCATCCAAATCTTGAAAGAATATTGTTTTCAAGGAATGAGATGATGAAAGAATCAGTGGCTTGTCTAGAAGGGATAACTTCTATCCATTTAGTAAAGTAATCAATGGCTGTCAAAATCCATTTATGTTGGGCTGAGGAGGATGGGTGAATTTCACCAATGAAGTCTAGACCGCATCACTGAAATGGCATTTCTGTTGAGATGGGTTTGAGGGGTAATGGCAAGAGTTTCTTCTTTCCTTCAAAGGTTTGGAATTTATGACAGGAGGTCACATATTTCTTGACATCTACAAAAAGGGTGGGCCAATAAAATCCTGCCCTAAAAATATTATCAACGGTTGTTTTCCAATATAGGTGTCCTTCACACTGTCCTGCATGAAATTCTTGCATAACTTTGTCAACTTCATCTTTTGATAAAGAATTCAACCAAATTCCACCATTATCTTTCCAAAATAAAGCTTTGTCTATGATAAAATATTTGATTGATTTCATTTTCAAGAACCTACCTTTAGTTTTATATAAACTAGGAGGAGCTTGTAAATTTAGTAAAACAAATATGATATATGTATACCAAGGTGAATCTAAAAAAGCTTCACTAATCTATGGAGTCGCAATCTCTTCATGATCATCTAGAGCACCAATGAAATTTATATCTAAGGACTGATAGTTTGATTAAGCCATGAGTTTAGCTAATCCTTGGCCTTTGATTAGTTTTGTGGGCTTTATTTCAATATCATATTCCAAAATAGTGGCAATCCATTTTCTTCCCTTTCCTTCAGGCCCATCTTGTGTTAGAATGTCCTTTACTATTGAATTTGGAACATATGCAATGATGTGTGAGTATAAAATGTCCACTCTGAAATCTTTAATAGACTTCACTCATTAAAGTTATTGTTTTCCCATAATATTATACTTTAGTGTAGCATCTCTCAAAGATTTGCTGAAAAGGCAATAGGCTACTCAAAACCCTGATCATTCCTTTGCAACAAGACTACTGCAATAATGTGTTCTGAAGCAAAGGAAAAAATTATAATTTTTTTTTTTGAAATTAGGACTTATGAGGACAGGTGTTTTAGTAAGGGCTTCTTTGATTGCCTCAAAAGACTGCTTAGCCTCTACTGTACACTTAAGTGTTGAATCTTTCTTTAACATGTTATTCAATTCTCTAATTAGTTCTACTAAGTTAGAAATGGATCTTATAAGAAAATTTATTTTACCTAAGAATGATTGTAATTCTTTAATGTTCCTAGGGTGAATGATGTTTAGGATTGCCTCTATTTTAGCTGGATCAATTCTAATGCCTTCTTTTAAAATTATGTGTCCCAAGAGTTTACCTTCTTCTAGCCCAAAGAATGTTTTTTTGGGATTCAAAGAAATGCCAAATCTTCTACATTTAATAAAAAATCTTCTCAAATGATCTAGATGTTCATTATCTGATTTGGAAAACACTGTGATATCATCTCAGTAAAAGACTAAAAATTCATGGATTTGTTTTGAAAAAGCTATTTCCATTGCTCTTTGGAATGTTGCTCCAACATTCATCAATCCAAAAGGCATCTTCAAATACATGAAAGTACCCCAGGGAGTGGTAAATGTAGTCTTTTCTTGATCTCCTGGCTAAACTAGGATTTGGTTGTATCCAGATAATCCATCAAGTAATGAAATTCTGGATGACCCTACTACCCTCTAGAGAATATGGTCCATTTTTGGGAGGGGATAGTTATCCTTTAGTGATACTTTGTTCAAGTTTCTAAAATCAACACAGAGTCTTATTTCTCCTGTTTTCTTTCTTATGGTGACTAAAATAAAGACCCAATCTAAATATCTAATTGGTGCTATGATTTGTGCCTCATACATCCTTTTTACTTCTTTTTTAATTAATGGCACAAGAACTAAATTAATTCTCCTAAGATTTTGTTTAAAGGGTTTTTGATCTTCTTTGATAGGTATTTTATGTTGAATCATACTAGTGTCATAAAAATTGAGGTCTTCATAACTCCAGGCAAAGACATCTTGAAATTCTTTAAACAAACTTATGTATTTCAGCTTTTGGAATGGAGGTAATGCTTTGGATAATTTAATAAGTTTAGGTTTTTCTTCTGTTGGTAGGTCACGTTCTTCTATGTCTGATCTTAAAGGCTCCATTTTTGGTTTTTTAGCTACATCATTTGAATCAAACAAATCTTCTAATGGGACTAATCCCTTAGGAAAAAAGTTATTTTAAGGTTTAAAATATTAGAATCATCATTAATTATTTCTTCTCTTTCTACTTTTTCTAAGTTATCTATTTCTACTTTAGTGAATTTAGTGGGTTTATCTACAACATTTATATCTAACTCACCATCTATGATGTCATCTACTGTACAACCAATATCTATGTTACAATTTTGGAATTCTCCCTCAACATTCATAAAATCATAGATTTGAGAATCTTGTGAAAAAATCTGCCAATATTTCAAATTATCAGGTATAGCAGGCCTATGTCTTACCTCTGTAGTGTATTGGTGATTGGGCTTAAAGGGTAATCTGCAATTGCTAGAAAAAGTATCCAAACTATGAGCTTGCATGTTTTGTTTCCTAGGAATAACAACAAAATCAATTTCAAGAAGTTCTTTAATCAGATCTAGAACAATTTCTCTGTATTGGTTAAGTCTAGGATTATTCAAATAATACTTTCCTCTAATTTATTTTATGATCAATTCAGAGTCTCCCATGATAGAAACTCTCTTGGCTCCAATATTTCTTACAATTTTCAATCCTAAGATTAAAGCTTCATACTCTACCATGTTGTTTGTGAATTTAAAGTTTAATCTAAAGGCATGACCTTTTGAATGATTATTTTCCATATTATGAATCCAAACTCCTGCACCTGCTCCTAATCTGTTCACTGAACCATCAAAGTCTAAGTGCCACCTAGATTCATGAAATATAGTTTCACTGTCAGCTTCTTTATGTTCTTGTTTGACAACTGTGTTATTGTCCTTTTTAGTGTCTAAATTACATAAAATGAAAGAATCCATATCAGAATGTCCAAAATAAATAGGATAGTTCTGTGGTTTATCTGTACTACTGAACATGTATTCCATTAAATGTTCTCGATAAAGCTTTTTGGGCTAACCAAATACTGAAATTGTGGCATAAGACATGTCTAACTGTAGAGATCCCTGCAATTTTTCTCCCCATGAGCAAGATAATAGCATTCCATACTTTGGAGGGATGTCAACAACTACAATATCCATGACAATACTCTTACCTGGGTATTGAACTAGAGTGACACACAAGTCTTTTATTAGACCCAGACACTTGACTTTACTAGAATCAAAAGAGAAAAGATATTTGTATGGTCTGGTTATATCTAAATCCAATGTTTCCATGATTGATTTAGGAATTAAATTGTGAAATGCTCCTGAATCGAACATAACATTATGTAAGATTTGATCATGAATAGTCAAGCTAATGTAGAATGGAGGAACACCACTTTGTTCATGTTTTCCATTTACCTTAGGACTAAAGATTAATTCTAGTTGGTCATCATTTAGATTTTCAGAGTCTTATCCTTCATCTATATTCAATGTTTCAGTGATCTGGGCTTTGTAGGAATCATTTTTGATCAATTCTGTTAAAGGAGTTGATATTTTTAATTTGACAATTTTAGTTTCGATATTAAATGGAATCTATGTTTTTCCTAATTGAATGACTTCCTCCTTGGAAATTGGAGTTTGTGTGGTCTTTTCCTTCTTATCTTTAGTTGGTAATTCAATTTCTGTTTGGGTGTCCACTATTTTACTATTTTCAATTCTTTGTTGTGGAAAAGTTTGGGAAGCAGTTGAAATCTGAATAGAATTTGAAGTTTGGAAATCCTTTGAAGTTTTAACAGCAGTATCTATAATGTGTACAATTTTTGGATTGGCTACAATCTTTGGAGTGAAAGTTTCTTGGGTTTCCCTAGAGAGAATTTGCAGTACTTTGGTTGTAGGAGCTCCCGTTGTTTTCCTAGTCTGAGTTTAGACAATTTTATTAGTAGGGGATTCTGCATTTTTCTTACTCCTAACGTTATATTTCTTATGAACTTCATTAATAGAAAATTCATAACTTTGTTTATAATCAAAGGACTCTCCCGATTGTAACTGTAATTGTTGTAACATGCATAATTCATGTTCTTCTTGGGTAAGAAAAATATAATTACCACCATTTATTCCCATTAAGTTAATCTGGGTGTTTTCTTCTTCTTCATTTGGGTGAGAACTTTTAGCATAGTTTTCTTGGAAAGGTGGTCTAATATTTTGATCTGGTGGCCCTTCTCTAGGTTTACCAGTGTTGGGATTCTTCCTAAAGTTTGGATTTCTTATTTGAGGACCTTGTTGTTGATTATCCCATTGTGGTTTTCTTTCCATAATTTCTAATCTATCCACTAACTTTTCTAAAATTTTAGCCAAAGTATCTATCTTAACATCTGAAGTGGATGGTTCTTCCTTAATGGTAACTCTCCTCTCATTCCTCATTCTAGCTCTTTTAGCCAACAAGTTAGCTTCTACACTAACTGAATCACTTCGGATTTTTTCTAAAGTTGGAGGGCTTCTTTCTCTCAATTGGTAAGACATATTAGTATCAAAACCATAAGGGAATTTGATTAGTTCCAAGTCTAGTAGATGTTTGATATTTGCAGGGACTGCATTGTAAATACTGTTAAACCTAGTACAATACTCCTGAACAGATTCATTAGGAGCTCTTCTAATGTTTTCATATTCAGATAATGTTTGTAAATGATTTTTCTTCCTTTCCCATCTATTGATGAACAATCTATGTAAAGCAGGTAAGTCAACAATATGACCAACAGGTAAACCTTTAAACCATTTGCTGACATCTCCTGCTAGTGTTTGTGCAAATAATATCATTTGTATATCTTCTTCACCAATTTCATGTAATTCAAAATAATAACTCATTTTATTTACATGTTGTTGTGAAGTATATTGACCAGTACCATCAAAATGAAAGATTTTACTATGATAGTCTTGGGGCATGGCATGTTCTTGAGTTGGTAAGGTCAAAGGAGCATATTTGGCATCCATGGCTAAGATTCTAGATTGGCTAGGAGGTAATATGGTAGTACTTGAAGCTGAAGTTGAAGGGCTTACAGATGAGCTTGAAGTGCTAGAAAATGAACTTAGAGTATTTGGAGATGGAAATAAAACTCTGGGCTGAAGAGGAAGCTTGGGGCTGAATGATTTTGTGGAATGAAGTGTAGTGGAAATAATAGATGAGGTTGTAAGTTAAATAAATATGAATTTACAGAATGTGAAGGAATGGTAGAAGGCTTAGGAGTAGCAACAATTAGGGTAGATAATTCAACTGATTGTTGAAAATAAGCTTCATCTATGTGTCCTATCAAATTTGAGGTTAAAGCATCAATTTTGTCAAAAGTGTCCACGACATGTTGATGTAAATCAGGATGAATAGTATTCTTCTTTGATTCAATAAATTGAATAAAAGCAGGGTCTATTACAATATCATGGACTGAAGTTTCAGATTTGGTACGAAACAATGAATGCTCAAATGATAAATCAAATTGAAGATCCTCTAAGTTTGATAACTATTTAGGAAGTGAATTTGCTTTGGTTAGCTGACTAATGCTTTCTTGACTTTCTACTTTATTGTTTTTTCTCAAGATTTTGTCTGGATTATCAACAATTATATCAGGGTTTGGATCTAGATGTGCCTTGGTATAGTATGTTCTTTTAGAAGCCAGAATTTTAATTTTTTAACTTTTTAATGAAACCTTTGACAATCCTAAATGGCCTTAAGGTGCAAAGATGAGATTTAGGATTTCGTTTAAGGTTTTATTGAACTAAGTACTCAATTCCCCAGTATGGTCGCCACTATGTTATCACTTTCAACTTTCCCTAGGGTTGTCATGTTGTGTTCAAAGAGAGGATAGAGGTAACCACAAACCTACTCTTGAGATCAGGATCTAACCTTCCTAATGCTTAGAGAGGGCTCTCTCTTAATGATTTAACTTTGTTGAGTTAATTGATTTAGGCTAGTTATTTAAGATTGATTGGGTTTTGATTTGATTTGGTGGTGGAATCACTGATTCAGATGGATAGGTAAGTGTATTTTTACCATTGGGCCATGAAGTCCAAATGTCAAGAAAACGAGACTGAATCAAGTTCTAAAGATAGTGTAAACAGGGCAAGGTAGCTGAGTAAATTCAGATCTTTTAGGCTGGACCGTGAAGTGGTTTTTCAATCGGGGTCAAGGAGTAGTTAAGGGTTCCTCAAACCAGATAATGAGGGAAATGAAAGAGGTCAATCGAAACTAGGGAGAAATTAACTCTGGATATCAGAAGAAAACATAAAAATGAATAACTGTTCAAGACAGAATGTACTTAAAAAATTCTGTAGTAACTTTCCAGTTATTTCATTCAAATTTGAAATATGTATGTATGTGAAATAATTAAGAAAATTAAAATTTAACAAATGAAATATACTTCACTAAAGTGGCCCAACACATGAATCCTGTATTGCAATGCCTTTATTACTTAGTCCAGTCTGTTGACTTGAAAATGTTTACAATAAACCCTCTGGTTTTTAGATCAATATAACTATAGAAATGTTCAGAAATCCACCCTCTATACTTCAAATTATGAAGTATTTATACAATTAACTATTACAAAATATCCTAAATTGTTTTAGGAATTATTCAAGGAAAATAAAATATCTTCATGTAAGAAGATAGAGACACCTAGGAGACTAAAAGGCTAGTTGTCGCTTCTTTTACTAATTTTGTTGTTTGTTGTTTTGATCTTTTGCAGCTTTCTCTCTTTGGTTGTTGCTCTACATTGGATGTCCTTTTACTTTTCCTTTTGACTGATACTCTTTCATATTTAAACTCTGTTTTTCATCTGATACTCTTTGACTTAGTTGATTTGGTGTTTTACCTTCACTTCCCTATATTCGTTGTTTACCTTGCATTTTTATAGTAAATCATTCAACTTTTCCCATGTTTTTGCATATGGTAATTTAATATTTACCATTCTTCTATAAACTTCATCAGTTTCTGTATATTTTGCAAAGGTAGGATTGTTTACAAAAAGATTCTTTACCTTGTGTTGGAGGTAAAAGAGGTTCTCAAAATTTTGGTAAAGGACTTTTCCTGTAGGAATCCCTTTCATGGAGGAATTATTGGCTTGCTCCTTTGCCACTTCTCTGATTCTCTTGTCATAGTCTTCATGTGGCATCAACCTGTCATTAATCACCAATGGGTTAGGTAGACCTTTCTGCCTCAAAGCATCAAATTTCACCATAAACCTGGCTATTTCTAGCTCCATTGTTTGGCACTTCTCCTCAAGATGTATCATCAGGTTCCTCTTGGTGATTACCTTCTTTACCTCTATTATGGTCTCAGTTTTGTCAGCTATTCCAACCTCCTGCAATTCATACTTGTTCTTTGAGTTAAGGAACTAGATTATTCTTGAGGCTTCTTCTAGCATATTTCCAAGGTTGGCTCTAACCCTTTGAATTGCGTCACCAGCCTCTTTGACCAAATCGTTCTGCTCAACTATCACTTGGATAGATGGCCAAATATTATTGACCGATTCAATGCTATTAGCCCATAAAAGTTGTTTTTCTTGGGCTAGTGGCTCTTTCAGTGCTAATTCTTTCTCCAACTTTTGTATCCTTTCATTCAACCTGTTTGACTTCTATGTCTCATTCTTATGCATGATTTGAGCTAGTTCCTTTTCATCCTCTAGAATTTTTATTTGTTCTTTAAGTCTATTTATTTCAGTGGTTTGGATGGACATATTCTCCATGGCTTTGACCAGTTTAGATGCTTCATCATTAGGATGATCTGTTGTTGTTGTTGAACCTATCGTTGATGTAGTTGTTGATACAGTTGGAAGTGTTGTAGCTACAGGAGCTGTTGTGGCAGTAGCTATTTCAATGCTGGCCTGTTTCTCCTATACTAACTTGTCCATTTCATTCTCCATTTCTTTTAATTGAGCATTTAATTGGAGAATGAGGTCCATCAGCTCATATTTCTGGTTTCGGCTCTCTATAAATTCCTTGGTCTGTGGATGTTCAGAAGGAGGCAAATTCAGTTGCTTCTTCAATGCAGCAATGTCTTCATTATTCTTTTTTATGAGCTTTTCTATAGCCTTGATGTCATTTGGATTATATCCAATCTCAATAACCAATTTTTCTAATGACTTCATTCGGTTATCCTTTGCTTGTGAGGATGCCTTCCCTAGCCAAAATTGTGTTGTGATGTTCTCTAGAGAATTTTGAAGTTTTTGTACACTCATAGCCTTGTTGGTCATTGTTGAGTATATCATTTCTCCTGCTTCCTTATGAAATTAAATCTGATCTATGGGATGAACATCCTTGGCCAAAACTTCAAATTATGTGTTTTTGTAATCTGTTCATGACTTAGGCTATTGTACTCTAGGCTGCAAAAAGGTCATTTGCATTTTACTTGTTTTAATGTCAAAAGTTGAAAGTAACCTATTATGATTTCTAGGAGCCTGTTTGAAATACTAAGCAGAGGTTTCAGCTTTCAATGCCTCATTTCTCAACATGATCCCTTTATACTTCTCCTTTATGTCTTTTTCCTTATCCACTGGTTTTCTTGATGATGAGACCTCAATACTAAGCTGTTTCTGAATACTTTGAGTATTAGAGGTGGAAGGTTGATGAGTTTCCTCTGAAACTATTGGAGCTGTGTTCTCTCTAAGCATTGTACTTGTATAAATGATTTGAAGTGTCTCAATTGTCTCAACTATCTCTTCTTGCTCATTTACAGGATTTAGCTTGGGCTTCTTCCTGTACATGATTTCAAATTTGTCATGTGTTGTATCTATGTTTGAGCAAGAACCTTCTTCCCTGCCCCTTTTTGAATTTTTGTCATGTAGGGCTGGAGTATGCAGAATGGAACTAGTATCCATCTATTTCTCCAGAACTATTAAGGTATTTTCCAACCACTCTAACTGGTTGGCATATTTTTCAATGTCTGGGCTGGACTCATGCGTGAAAGGGCTCAATTTAATTTTGAGTCTTCGTTTGATTATGACTCCTAAAGGGTCTTACTGCCATTTGAAGTTGTTACTAAACTTCATTTCCTGTAAACATTTTTATGCTTCTTCTCTAGCCTCCCTATTATTGCAGATAAAAGGATCAATCTATTTTTTGTTTTTGAACTGTGTTTTCTTCCTAGCTGATAGAAAATTCACATCATATGAGTTTATGATCTACCTAATATACTTTAATGAAAATATTCTCATGGGGAGATATTTGGGCAGCTTATGGGGAGTGAGTTGGCCTCCATACACCCTAATTTCAGTGTGGTCCTGGGATAAATAGCATTCTCCTATTCTACTATTTTTAGACAACTACAAAACTCTCTTTATCTCATCATTGATCCTGGGTTGATTGCTACTGCTTAGCATATTAACAACTGGATGAAAAAAGGAATCAATGAACTCCTTGTAGCTAAAAATAGTGGAATACTTTTTGGATTAAGGGTGTCTAAAAGATGACAGATCTAGGATGGCCCTTAGTGTCCAACTTTTGGATGTTGACTAGAAGCTTGTCTAGTTGGAAATAAAGGAACATGTGGAACAATACTAAAGAGTATTTGAATACTCTTTCATTTGGCAATCTAATCAATTAATCATGGATTTTGTTTACTAAGAACTGGGAAAAATTGAAAACTGTAGCTGGAGGGTTGCCCGGGCAAAAAAATAGAGAGGAAAGAAAGTATAGGCTCATCTACATGCTCATCAGTGGTATATCCTTGAATACAAGAGAGCATGGTTACAATTTATCTGACCCTCTTAGAGAAAATAGTGGCAGAGTATGGAGGAATGTATGTTGGGATATGAGCCTCTTCTAGGATTAAATTCTGAAAGATTTGAGACCTCTTGGGAAGGTCCAGCTTTAAGTATAGTTCAAGTAGGTTTTCAATAAAAAATGGGGTTTCATTTGGCTTTGGCTAGATTTGCAACATTTGGTTTATTGACTCTGCAATGATTATAAACAAAATCTGCTGGTTAGGAGAGACTATGGTTCTTTAGCTTGGGATATAGAAAAGTTGGCATAGGTGGATGATTTCAGGGAACTGCTATACCTGTGGGAACAAGTATTTGGGAAAATTTGATTCCCATAGATGAATGTGATCATTTTGGTTTAGGAATTTATCTTTACTCTAGCAGTGGAGTTTTAACAAATGGCTAGGGGAAACAATGTCTTTGATCTGGAAATATCTGTCATCCAATGGGAGGTGGTGAATATCCAAGTGAGGGATTTGGAGGGGATTTTCATTCAGAATGCTTTGGGAAGCCATAATTTTGTTTATTTATCGAATTAATATTTCTCTGGCTTTAGGAGTAGAGTTAGGATCTCTGGAACAGTGGGAAGGGTGAGTATAGTCTGTAGAAAAGGGTTTCTTCGGATGCACGGTGGGTTTCTCTAGTTTGGCAATGTTTTTAATTAATTCAATTAATTAACCTTTTATAAACATTGTGCAAAGATCAAGTAAAGGGCCTTTCTGTTTCTTTCAAGAATACCTGGAAAAACAAAGATTAGATGTGCAGTCAGGGTTTTGTGGTAGCAGCGGAGGCTTTCTGAGGCTTGAATGGTCTTTATGCTGCTTGAAATTAGAGTCTATAGTGTCTTCTAGTTTTAAATGGGCTAAAACGGTTGAGTAGAGTTTCCAGGCATTAGAATTGGTTGACAGAGGTTCTTTGCAACGAAATAACAATGAAAAGTGTAAAAGGGGTGGTTTTTTGGTTTTTAAGCAACAACAGTTAATTTTGGGCACGGAATTAATGTGTGAACAGTAGGCAGTTTCATCCTATGCGGGGAGGTAGTATTATGGCTTATCGCACCGCTTTTGAGTGTAGGGTGGTATTTTTTGAGAGCACACGATATAACGTGGGGCTGCCAAGAAGCAAAAAGGTGATTGGCCAAAACTGTGAATCTCGCGTGCTTTTGAGATCTTAACAGCTGGACGATGGGAGTGCGTGATATGGGTATGGGCTGTCAGATCTGCAAGTGGGTGATCGAAGGGCTATCGCGTGGTAGTGTTGCGAGAGATAAGTTAGGTATTGATTGGCAGGGCTCGAGGATAAATGGTGCAGCAGGTTAAATATATACAAAGGTTTTGTGAGGGTTAGAGAATTATAAAGTGGGGGGTTTGAAATATATAAAGCGGGACTATATGTTAAAATAATATAAGGTTTGAGTTAAAAGGGTATCGGGGAGGGTTTTTCAATGGGGCCCGATACATTTAACTTTTTAAACTTAGGATAAGGGGGTTTTAGTGGGTTTATAAGGGAAAGTGAGATGAAAGAAGGGGAAAGGTATACTGAAGGGGTAGGGATATTTTTACAAGGGGAAATGAAGAGGGAAGGGTCCTTCGGAACTAAGAGGGGAAAAACATTAGGGAATGAAAGTAATGAAGGGGTAATGAAGGGGAATTAATAATTTATACATGTAAGGGGTTTAATTGAATGAGAGGAAATTAGTGAATGAACTTTATAGAACTTTTAGGATAAATACCCCAAAGTAATATACAAATTTTATGAATGTCATTTCTCTTTGATAATTCTTGCTACACATGAAACACATGATCAAGCATTATGAAGGTGTATTTGAGCTAGCAACCTTATGCATTCCAAAACCTATTTTACCTACCCTTTATTTATCCTAGCATTTTCTCTTCATTTATTGGGTGCATTTGAGCTTGCTGACCCTTTATTTCTTTTTCTTTGACAAGCAAACCATCTAATTCTAACCTTATAACTTCCAATGGCTCAAATTAAACTGATGAACAAATTATTATTCTCTACCTAACTACTGATCTGCCAAGATTAAACAATTTGGCTAGATATTTATTTCTCTATCTATCAACATGAAATTTAAAGCATGAATGAATCAAGATTAAACTATTTGACCTTCATGGATTGTGCCATTTTTGACAAGCTGCACATAATCTTATTTTGCAAAGGCAAAGTAAAACATAGTGGCATTTGAATTTGCATCACTTTCAGAATCTATTTTGTCTCTCTTTTTGGTGGGGTTCATATTTTATTTTCTTTTTTGATCCTTTTCTTTTAGTCCTTTGATTTTTCTTTTAGGACTTACCCTCTTTTCATTTTTTATTTTTAATATAGGAAAACATTTTGTAGAAAGCAAAAGTATGTACAATATTACAAAATTAATCATAGCTAATTCAAAATTATGAATCATATTATGATAGGACCCTAATAGGGGATGAATAAAAACTCTGTTGATCCATACTCATAACATTAGAAGCTCAAACAACCCATCATCTCCACAACTCTGCTTATCGTTAATTGAAATTCTAAGATTAGTTTGCCAATTTTTGGCAATGAAAGAAGTGCATCAACTGTCGGTGGGGGTAGTTATTTCTAAAAACCAAACCTACTTTCTTCAATATATATTCAAATTCTGGCATTTTATTTTTCATGTGCTACACAATTCTTTCGCTAAGAGCCATCACAATCTATCCACCCTCAAGAGGTGCAATCTCGTAGAAGAAAAATACATTAGACCACCACATTTTCATCTACATTGTCATAATAGTAGCAAATAGAAAAATATGAATTTATACTCTAACACTAATGTCTAGAAGATTCAACAATGCAAAAATTACACAACCTGAAATTTAATAACAGCAAAACATAGATTTTCAAAATAAATATCTAAAGTTGATTCATTTTAGCCTGAATATGTCAGTGACATATCCATTGGTTAATCCACACAATACAAGTTATAAATTAGAATACTGATCTCAATTTTTTATAAGAAAAAATTAAAATCTAGGTGAACACATCTCTCAAGTTCAATCTCAAATAAACTAAATGGTCAACAACTTACTAGTAACATTTCATGGTGGAACTATATATGCTCGTGTAGGGAACCTCATTGGTGGTGTAAACTCTCTCTTCCACATTAGTTCTATAAGAAAAAGCCATATATTCTTGCCCTTCCCATCCAAATCCACATTTTTTCTATAGTGCAGGAGATTGATATTAGTTGGGGTGTTTATGTAGTGTTGAATATACTTTGCACAGAATAACCTTAAGCGCTAACCAATTGCACAATGCTCATATGTCCCACAAAACAAATGTAGTAAGAAAAAAAGACCCCACTGTGGATGATGAGGCATCTCCAACCTGGCCTACAAATAATCAATACTTACAATGTGTTCATGTGTTACAATAAAGATCAACAAGGTGAACAGTTTCACAAATCAAGATTCATTTGATAGTTAGAGTAGTGGGATATAATGGTGGAATAACTTTCAATCGTCTAACAATGAATCTAATAGTGCAGAAGAGTGTAGAGTGACAGCTATGGGAGTTCTCCCCAGAGGGAATGCCTTATGGCGTGATTACAATATCTTAGTATTAATATTAATATTATATTTAACAATAATAAAATTAATAAAATTAATCTTTTAGTTTTAATATATTAATATTAGATTTAATGATGCTTTTTACATAGTATGATAAAAACAATTATAATAAAACTACATCAAATTCATATTTTCAAATATTACGACTTTGACATGTAAATATTTATTTCTTTAAACATTTTAATATAGCCATAGGATATGGTTTTTCCTTTTAAATATTTATTTTACAAATATTTAATTAAAATAAATATTAAAATATTTTGGAGTTACACTTTCGATTCTTTGTGTTGAATTGAATTTCTAGTTTTATTTATTTATTTATTTATTTATATGGTTATCTGGTCGACATTTTATTATTATTATTATTGTTATTTTATTAGAGATGTTACATACTTGCACATCCTCCTCATACAGGATTGTAGAATGCACCTATCAGTGCAATTATAACTTCACATTTATTTGGAATTTAAAATATAATATGCTCATGCTAAAGACATTTTAAGATAGTAATTTTTTATAATCAACCATTTCAGTGTTTCACAATGTACATCATGGAAATTTGCTATTATTATCCCTGCCACTCGCAGGTATATCACATTCAATAAGCCTTTGACCATGAATTATTTGTGGTTTGACAAAAAGATTAAAATGCATTTTACACTATTTACATTATAAAAGAAAAATAATTTATTTATTTTTTAATTATTTTAATTTTAATTTTCGTTCATTTGATTGGCTTAAATGACTTGGGTACTATTTTATAATGATTATAATCCTTGCATCCATGTACAGTAATTAAATGCACATGTGTTTTTGTATTGAAATGCCTTTAGTTCGGTGTTCAACGAAGGAGGGTATCTATTGACGTGTGTTGTAGAAAAACCCTCGTCATTGCTCAAAGCTAAAACTTCTTCCCTTCCTATAGTCATATTTGGTTGTCGATGGGTTTACACAAACTAATCTAAAAATAAGATAGAACTGATGTTTTGCAAGTTAAAAATAATGGGTCTTCAAAACTGTCTTCGTTCACCAGTGTTCAAGCACTAACACATAAATGAAAATGAACAAAAAAATATGCATGAAGCATGCGATACTCAAAAATAAACAGAAGAGATGTAAGAGATAGGAAAAATCACATAAGTATAACTAGATGATAATGGAGTTGACCCATCTTGGGCTATGTCTTCGAGCCTTGCTCCAAATATAATGAGGTTGCTTTATTAAGTTTAATAATTGAAAAATGAGTATATATATATATATGTTAAAAAAAGAAACAAATATCTTGTTGAGTGGTGATGTCTATCCTACAAAGGGACGTTCTCCTACAAAGAACTCTCACTCAGAGTTATTTGTACAATAATACAAAGAAGAATAAAATGTACATGCTCACATCTTTTGCTCAGATTCAAAACATACTTAGCATCATCACCATCATCTCATGAATTTGAGACCAAAAATTGTAGACAAGAATGCTTTCCAATGAAGTGTCAATAATATCTTCTCTCAAATTGCGCCATCCAAAGCTCAACTAAAAATCAATCACTTAAATGATAAAATGAACATGCACAGATGAGTTCCTTGTGAAATTTGGAGTATTTTGAGTATATAATCGACTATGTTTCACTCAGTCCTCTAAGCCCTCACTATGCATTCCTCGTACCACAAATCCTCATCAAAACTACAACAAGGCACTCTCTAATGAAGTGTATGTTTCTACTACTTCGAATGGAAAAAATAATACTACCAAGATATCAAGAAGACCCAAGAACTCCTATCACAATACCATTAATGAATATGAGTTTTCAATGTCATTATCTAAAGAACATTTTTGGACTGGTCACTGATTGGAAAGAGTTGGGACAAGAAGCCTAGGTAGTCAGGAAAAGTTGGCAGGTAGTTACCAAAGTAAAGAACTTTCCTCTAGAGAAATTTGATCATCCCTAATATATCTTACCCTGTCCCGATAAATAAATTATGTAAGTCAAGTACCACATGATAGTATAAATAAACTTCTTTTATGTAGTTAATTATGTAAGTCAAGTACCACTTGATAATATAAAATCAACTTCTTTTATGTGGTTCTAGTTAGAAACAAGCATGAAATAACTTATTTTGATGATTTTCATAGCTCTGCATATGTAAAATATCCAATGATCATGTTTCTTCACAGGTGTGGTTGATACAATGTCAAGCCATTCCCCAGGGTTCCTTTATGTCTATGAGTTGCCTCACGTGCAAGGCATAATTTTCAAAGGGATCAGGATGGGTCTTAGTTCTAGGTGGTTTCAGTAGTATAGATAACCCTCCAAACTGATACTTAAACCAAAGGAAACCCACTCTTTGTGGTGCATCTCCTTGTCCTGTGTTTCTTGAGGCACCTCCCCAAAACCTATTCAGTGATAATAGTTAAGCCATTTGTTTTTAATAGTTGATATTATTCCAACTATATTTTCATAAATCACTACAATGATCTTATGATTGTATGTGTGTTTGGACAATATCTCTTTGGAACCAAAAATATTTTCATTTTCTCCATTTCATTTGAGTAAATATTGTAGTTTTATATTTACCCTGCATCACAAAGATAATCAACTTGCTCGTTTCTTGACTTCCTAACACTAGGGCCATGCATCCAAGGTAACATATGGTTTATAATGAATCGATTTTGATATTAAAGTTGTATATAACATAATTAGGGACATGAATTAAATGAAGAGGTGTCAAGATTTCTGGTAAAGAATTTAGAACATCATGCATTAGCTGGCACCAACAATTTTAAACAGGTTAGAGGCTTGGAACCAAGGTCAAATTTCTACTAATGACTTGTCATTAGTAACTAGAGATTTGTTTGGATCCACACAAAGAATGTTGTTTCTCTAATTAGTGCCATAACCTTCAATCATTTTATCTAACTACAATTATATTAGTCTAAGAGACTCACATATTCAATTGGCTTATAGTCAATGAAAGCATTCCAATTTAAAAGGACTTGCTAATTCCATTAAATTCACCTTTGAGATATGGCCATTGGAGCCTTAGACTACAAACCTATAAACCTTTTCTTCATTTTAACTAACCTTGATAATCATTGATTCAGTCATATTCCAGCCATAGAGGGGCTACTGAACAGTAGAAAAACTTCAGAATAACACTGAACGTTAACTATTGAATAGGAATGTACAAACCTTTGGAAACAAACTTAGAAATGTAAAAGACCAGAAAATTTGCCAAAACATGTGAAGACAAGCATACATGTTAAATACAAGAAATATTGTTATGATTTGAATGAAAAATAGAGAATAATATGTGAAGTACATGAAAACAAAGACCAACATACATTAAAGCAAAGATTTACCTAGAAGACGATCTTCATTGCTCTTATTGCAATATAACATTTATAGCGTCCTCCTAGTCTCATTAGTGCACTTGATTTAAGCGAGCAGAAGTCCCTTGAAAAATATGTGCAGTGCAACCCTCATGCCACAAAGTTACTTAAAATGTACAAGGGAAAGGATGCCATCTTCTAAAGACTATCTATTCAGGTTTTGTGTTTGCGTATTCAGGAAGAAGACCCCAACATTGATAAAGAGGAATGCGACATAGAGGAATGATAGAAACAACTCTAGAAGGAAAAGGATGTAGCCTCTAAATTTTCCCCGCCGACCACCGAGTCCGAGGGGTGCAGTCTCACGAACGGGGACCAAGGAATGTGAGAGACTCTAATCGTGCACACATGTGTTTACCCACCCCTCTTGAAAAGTCACACCCTAGCCTCTCCCATGAACCCACATAAATATTTAGTGCATTCACATGACCACTGAAATATGTATCAACAACCAAGGCTAGAGGAGAGTCTGTATCAACATTGAATGATGAAACATGTGAGCCTCAATGGAAGCTCAAGCCTGTAAATTGGAAATGGGCATTTTTCCTCCTAGAAGGAGCAACAATGGTCAAACCTCCGTGTGCATGAATTATTGCTTGAGTTTCAAGCTTCTAGGCTATTCATCCATTAATGATTTAGAGGCTCGAGTTTTTTTTTCCTTCATCCAGTTGCCACCCACTCCATTAACTCAACCAATTGGAAGATGGGATAGTTAGTCACATCAGATTGCCATAGAATATGAACTTTCATGCATACGAATCGACCTCGAAGTAAATTTGAGGAAACAATTTCTAGTGGCCAGAATCAAAAGTTTTTCACAGACATTCTCGGGCAATTCTTTTACCTGGATAGACTACTCCATAATCAATATTCCCCTTCGCCGCCTAATAATAAATATGTGTATGGAGAGAGGGTCGGGTGAGTGTTTATATAATAATCCTACCTCAAAATACAGTTTTCTAAATGAGAAGTCCCACAATGACACTCCTTGATGGTCAATGTCTAATCAGCTCCACCTCGATCTCCAACTATTCATTCTAATTTTCCCATCCCTATTTTCCTGAAATAGGTATCTACTAACACCTTTGCGGTCCCCATTGTACGAAATAAAGGTCAGTTTTGACTATGAAGTCGTAGGTCAAACCTTGCTTCTCATGTGGCCTACAATGTTCAAAATTGAACACATCACAACCCTTCAAGAGGCCTCTGGCATGCCAAAGAAGTGTTAGGTTAAATTTACGCGTAAAAAAAATTGAATTTTGATTTCTATAGGTTTTAAAAAAAATTTAAATAATATTTTAAAATTCCCTTTGAAGGGATGTGAAAATTTCTGAAAAGTTAAATTAGGCCCACCATACCACCTGTTCTCCTTGTAGTTGTTGTCTAGCAACTTGAGGCATACACTCTAGAGTCTAGAGTAAGCTACTGTGCAATGATAGATACACAGGGTATATAACTTTTTTCTTCTAGTTTGAGAAGTTAGTTCATGCTTGGGTGTGAGTAGAGCCAAAGGAAGTTTTCTCCTTATATATTGGTATGGAATTGACGCTGATATGTGCTGGGTAGAAAAGCAAAACTCTATTGTGTTTTTGAATTTATTTCTATTGCAGATGCCCAAAATATTTGGAACTTTTAATGACAAGAGCTAGATCAATTATTTGGCTCTTACTTGTCAAAGATGTCCCTGTGGTACAAGTGTTATCATATTTACCTTTCTAGTTGCATTGGATTTACCAGCTTGCTAAAGGCATAATCAGTACACTTATGTGCCTCCTCCAAGTGGCGGCACTGGAAACATCTAAGCTTACCATAGTTTCAGTCCAAGTAGATTAGAACATCTCTATTCCCGATAATTTTGATTGTTTTACCTTGTTTTCTTGTCTTTAGCGAGTAATTTGCACTTGCAAAATGCTCTTTCATTGATCTTTAAGCTCTGTTTCTCTAGACTAAATGAGTTTCAAAAATATTTTAATATTTAATGTTTTTCTAGTGATCAATTAAGTGTTTTTCTATTTTCTAATTGGATATTTAGAATTTAGAAATTCTCATACTATATACTACCTATCTTTCAACAGAACTCAAGTTGGAATTTTTAATTTGATAATGGTGTCATCTTTATACTTGTTTTGGTAGGTATTTGAAGTTTGATTTGTTTCGACCTTGGAAGTTTTGGTCTAAATAAATGCATAGCATAGTTTTTTTTTTCATAATCTGATTTGTGCTTTTTCTTGTTGTCAGGGATCCATATCCATGGGTTTGGAGTTCCAATTTAGGCATATATATAATTTGTTCTTGTAATTAAGGATTCATATCTTATAAATGTTTGAAAAGGTTTCAATTTCAAACTTTTGTGTAACGGTTTTAAGTGTATATATTCATAGGTATTTGATCTTGTGTTAAAGATGTATATTTTTGTGTGAGATTTACATTTATGTGCATACATTTGGTTTCATATTGTGATTAAATATATACATCAATGTAGAAGAGAGGTCTTTTCGTGTGATTAAAGATTTATGTTCATGTATAAGAGGATTTAAGTAGAAGGTTATGCACACTGTTGAGGTTTAGGGATAGCTTTAAATCTATCTGCATATCACGAGTTTTTTCTTATGGTTAAGGATCAGTATCCTATACATGCATTTGAGTTGAAGTTGATGTATACTTTTTCTATGGACATATATCTCCTTCGTTTTTGTGGTTAAGAATCTAGGTCTATGTAGAAGAGGGATTTTCTATTTATCTATGGTTTTGATTTCAAGTTTATCCCAAACTGTTTGAAGTTAAGGCATAGTGCTTTTATGCATTGTTCCTATAGATGTGAAATAGGTTTTAATCTAGTTTGTTCCTTTAATGTGTCATAGGTTTTGAGTTCAAACCTATGAATAATGTCTGGTTTGTTCTTGTGGTTCAAGATACCAATTTATGTATAAGAGGGGTATGTTCATGTGGGTAAATATTTATATCTATGTATATGATGTTTTGAGTTCAAGTTTACACAAATGCATTTTAAAATTTTTATTTCGTTGTGAATCGTGTAACTACTTCAAGTTGAATTTTAAAATTTTATGTTCAAGAGACTTTTGAGTTTGCTTTGAACCAAATCATTTTCGGAAGTTTATTTCCACGTGAATCGATCACCTATCTTAGGTTAAATATTAGAAACTTATTTGTAATTTAATACACACACTTGGAGCTGCATTTCTACCTCAAATCTAAAGTTTTTATACTTTATCTTCTTTTTGGTTTTCGACTTGGGGGTTTTAGAAACCCCAAGGAATTGTTAGTATAGGGATTTTAGGAAATCTTTAACTGATAAAGAATTTACGGGTAACATGTGACTGAGCCATTATTTTCCTATTTTAATCTCACCTCAGAATTTTGATTTTACAATTATATTAATGACAAGTCTACTTCCCTTATCGTGGTATAAATTCATGGATTTTATCATATTCCACAAATATTGCATTGGATTATTTATAACCTTTTGATTCATCATTTCCATTTAAAAAAATCACACCACTAGAAATAATTAATTAATGATGAAAAAATATTCATTAATATTAAAAACAAATAATTGTAACTAGGATTTTGAATTATAAACTTATTTTCGTAAAATTAAATAATTCATTCTAAAAAAAAAAAAAAAAATGAACTTAAAATAATTTATTTAAAAAAATATTAATATTAAAATGAATTAATTTTTAAATTTAAATAACTTATTTTATAAAAAAAATCATGATGGGGTTACAACTCATAAGTCAAACTAGTTTCAAGGAAGGGTGAGTGAGGTGGCATGAATAGATTTATACATGACAAAGCAGATGGGTGTGGTGGAGGTTGGTAATAACCATAAAGGGAATGTCCTATAAAGGCTCTCTCATCTATTTATTCCTTCACATTTGTAATATGACACCCCCTCTAAGCATGAGTGTGGGGATAATGGGGTTCCTTCACCAGAAATGGGCTATATTTTGAAAACTATGTGATATGTAATAACGTTTTATTAACACAACTATTGTTGGTTGTATAACTTTTTATTAACACAACGATTGTTGGATTTTTCTTTATGAAGATGAAATCTAAAGATAATATATTGTTGTCAATTGAAATGCAATCTTTTCATTGTTGAAGGACGGCATGAGTATATACCCTTCTAGCTAACATTAAGACAAGTCCTTCAAATTAGATCACTAGTGACATAATGGATGCATTTAGTTGATATTGTAAATTGCATGTCGATTACATTTTGGGTAAGAATCCTACTAGTATGTCTTTCATGGTGAATTTTGGTGACCAACATGAACAACAACCTCATCACATAGGGTCCTCCATAGTTTCGACATATGATGATTCCAGAAAGATATCATGCACCAAAGGTTTCACTTTGTGGTTGGTACCTAACCCAAATGAATTGAGAATTTTTTTTGTGTGAGGGATTTATCGCTATGAAGGGTTTGAGGATAGCATGGCTGATTCAACCAAGATTCATAGCTACTTCCCACTTCATAGATGAGTGTACTAAAATATAAGAAGATGTGTTGAAGAAATGCACATAGGGGAGAGACTTCTATTGTTGTGCAGTGACCAATAGTTGTTATAGTACTGGGCAAAACATGACAAAAAAACATTCTTGATTAAAACATAAATAGATAATATTAAGTTATATAAATTATTCAAATATGTCTAAAATGGGCCCATATATTGATTGGGCTTACAATTTTTCAACACTATCCTTTACTATCACAATTTGACAAGACATCCTATCCCAAGTACCTCCAAATCTGATTTAGAAAACAAGACAAAATTAACAAGCAAAACTTCCATCCCATACTATCCAACATGACACATATCACATCCTACCAACCCCAATAAATATAAATTGGAGTAGTTATAACCAAATTTCATTTCTACCTGCACAAGAAAACAGAATGTATGTGTCAGCCTTAACTGCATATATGTTCATCAATGCAACCTACTTAAAGCAATAAAGGACATCAACACACGAGATTCAGGAATTAAACACAAGAAAACATGGAGGAAAGCACAAGGATCAACCATAAGAGTTTATCAGCCATTAGATGACATCCAAATCAATCCACAACACATTTGAATTTGGAAAAAGAAATCCATGTCAATCCTCCCTTCTAATCAAATTCAACAACAAAAATATATAAAACCACCTCACAATGGCTTCATCAACTTTCATTCTACTGATCTGTAGTTGGATTCACTCCATCAAATATTGTGAAGATTGTAATCAACTTTGAATAATTGAAGTATTTTCTTTCGGTTTTTTTAAATCTTCCATTAATTTATAGTATAAACTTCAATTTTTTTCCTTTATTTTTTTTCAGTTATTTTTAATCTTCCAAATCTGCAATTAATTTACCATAGAAAAAATTGTGTGTGAAATTGCAGAAAAAAACCATAGCATCTGAGTCAACAGAGGCAAAAAATTAATCGTGCCCAACAAACACAACAAAGACAAAAATACCTGAGCATCTAAGTCAAAAAACATAGGCCTGATATTTCTATCAAACACATAGGCCTAATATTTTTGTTGAAATAATGTTGAAGTCCAGCGTTGCCATAATGCAAAAGTCTAATTTATAAGGCAGCCTTTCCATTATGCAAAATTATAATGTATAAGAGAGTGAAACATGCCTTGTGTTTCATACTTGCTGAATTGTGAGTATGGATTATATCATCTCTAAAAGGTGTTTTTCATCAATAGAGTCAAACTCACAAGTTTGTCTTTGTCTCCACTCCATGCATTTTACTCTCCCACGGTGACTGCACCTACAAGCCACAATATGAGATAAGTATATATATGGCATCATAACATTGACATATTTCCAAGGTTTATTGCTTCACAGTGCAACAAGCAACTATGGTTTCATATCAATTATTGTTACAACATCTTCTCGAGAGAAAGAAGCACCTTTACATGCTCATATTTTCATTTTTTCTCCTGTTAGGGTTTTAGGGTTTATAGGTATTATTTTTAGGCTTGTTTCACTCTCTTTATGGTTTTTTTAAACTATGTTTAGAGTTTTTATTTTTTTCCGGTGTTTTTTTGATGAATTTTAAGGCTGTATCATAACATCCATAAACTAAAAAATACCATAAATTAGAAATTGTAAACAAAATTGGCTTCTATGAGTGAAATTGTAGAGAAAAAACTAGCATCTGAGTCCATAGATGCAAAAAATTAATCATGTTGAACAATGATAACAAAGACAAAAATACCAGAGCATCTAAGTCAAAACACATAGGCCTGGTCATTCCTTAATCATGACCACTGGATCAAAACACATAGGCCTGATCATTCCTTAATAACAACAATTTGGTAGCTTGTATGCAATAAATGTCATGCCTCTAAGAAAAAATTAATAGATTTGTTTCAAAATCGCTTGGAATTTTCTGGTCTATTTTAAAAGGAAACTGCAGTATGTTAGTTTTCAGTTAGTTGAGACACAAATGTAAAATGCACACAAGGTATCTACAATGGAGGAGACATCTTCCCAGCTGCTAAGGAATTCAATCCTGTACGAGAAACATAAGCCTCTTCCATTGCAAGATGTCAAGGCTTTAGTTATCATTTTAAAGGATGCATGGTTGAATTGTTATGGGTAATCCCCTCCAAAACTTCTACATCTTAGAAGACTAATCATTCTAAATCAAATCAGAGGAGATTTCCATTACAATCCATCAAAAGATTAATAATTCTAAATCAAAACAAAGGATATTTTCATTACAACCTATCAGAAGACTAATCATTCTGAATCTAATCAATGTAGATTTCCATTACAATATATCGAAAGAGAGAGCCAACATGTTAGCAGCTAAACTCGTCGCACAATTACAAAACCTAACAATGGCAACTTTTAGTCACCTTTTTCGATGACCTTAACAACAAATGAATTTAAAAATTATTTAAATTAACCAACAACTATTCCTAGCGTTTGTGAGGAGATATTTTTCAGTACCCTTCACTTTTTTTTTTAGGTTGATCGACATATTATGGATTTTATGCCCTGCTCAGGATACATGATTATGTTTAGGCTAAATTTAGGCTTTATATTTCTATCAAACACATAGGCCTTATATTTTTATCAAATTAAGTCTTGATATCTGTGGATGGAGGTTCAAGTCGATGAAAACACATAAATTTCTTATTCAAATATATGTAGGTTGCAAGTATTGATTAACCTGTTCATATTTAAATTTCACGAAATAAATAAGACTAAATTTCTATTATGTAGGTTGCAATTATTGATTACCATTTTCATATTTAAATTTCTTATTAAAATGACTGATTTTCTATTGTTGAAACAACTTCCACTAAAAGAAATAAATTTTAACAATATGCATGTTCTTGCAACCATTCCACGAGTTTCAATTGCAAATTGTATAAGGACCAGGAGGACGTGAGGGACCAAGGGTGCCCAATTGTGATGCACTTCATTGGAAGAGGAAACGGTCGATGATTTCAATGTTGCCAATGCTTCATGCAATGATGTTGGGAACGACCATATGGTGGCAGATCCTACTATCGAGCCATCTACCATAGAGCCACTCTTAACCAAAATACAAGGTGCACGATCAACTAAGAATATTAGTGCCATAGGAGGGTGGAAAAAGGAAGACATCTAGGTGCAATTGGTGACATATAGTTTAGGGGATATCCAATATGTGCATCTCCAAAAAGACATGGAATTGTAACCTCAAGCATACATTATTGATTAGTGGGCTCACTAATACAAAACATAAAGGGCCTGTTACTATTATGAATGAAGAGGAGGAGGCTGAGGTGGTTGTGTGGTGTAAGGAGATGGTCCAAATGGGACATGGGTTAGAGTTGATACAACTCAAATCCACAGTAGCTCAAATCTGTTAGGGGAGGCTAAACCCCTTCAAAGATGGGTTTCCTTCAGAAATCTTGTTGGAGTGGGTTTAAGAAAATGCATCAAGACCTTTTCTTATGAACAACAGAGGGTATTAATAGAAACAAGGCTTTAAATTTACGCCCTACAATTCTATCTAAGTTCTTTGACACAATTTTCCATGCATATGAGAAACATTTTTATGCCCGAAACCATATCTGGAACTGTGACAAAATAGGCTTACAGGCTGGAAGGAAATGTGGCATGTGAGTAATTTCCAAGAGAGGGAGCAGAAATGTGCCAAACATTTTGCCTAGGTGTAGGGAGTGGATCACTATACTTTGTTGTGTCAATGCAACTATTTTTTAAATCCAAGGTTTTAATTTATTCAAAGGAAAAAAAAACTTAAAAAATATATACAAAATTGTGAACCAGGCGCATGCATGGCTGCACATCCCCATGCATGGATGATAAAAGAACTCTTCCTGAATTGGCTTTTTCACTTTGCTATATCTATATCTAGTGGTGTCTCACCTGAAAATAGATACCTACTAATTTTGATGGTCATGGAAGCCACATAGTTGTGCAGACAATCGAGGAGGCCAACTGTTTGGGCATTGACCTATTAACACTACTATCTCATACCACTCACAAATTTCAACCTCTTGATGTCAGCGTGTTTGGGCCTTTCAAGAATTATTTCATGGTATAGAGAGCTTCATGGATGATAAAGAATCCAAGGGTGGAGGTAAAAAGAATTGAGCTATTCGAGCTTGCAAGTAAAGAATTTAAAAGGGCTATAACACCTTCTAATATCAAGGTTGGATTTAGGAGAACTGGAATTTGGCCACTGAATGTTGATGCTCTTATTAATGATACTAGTTGTAGCCAGGAATTTGTTGTGGAAGGTAAGGAAGCATGGGACTTACATGACCAGGTTGATGCCCAAGAAAATGTGGATTGACAGGAAAATGCTATTGTTGTTGAAGGTATAATATCCCTTTCTCAAGGGAACTTCTATGATGATGAACATGTGCATGAGACACAATTCTGTAATGAGCCAATTGTTAATAGCATGGAGGTTTCCACACCCACTGAAGCACCTAATAATTCTGCATGCGATATTACAAAAGAGGCAATTAATCATGAAAATGAAAATGCAAATGTGGTTTCAAATAAGAATGTAACAAGAATCAATAATGACTAATTGAGCATGCCAACCTAATCAACCCCACCATCATGGTTGGCAGAGGCCATGATGAATAATAGCAAATATAATGTGTCATCCACCAATGATGAAAGCATGGCAATGCCTTCTCAACCAGTAGAGTTGAGCACTGAACTTGTTCATTATTTTATGGACAATCAATCACTAGAGGAAGATTTTATTCAGAATGAAGTACCAAATGAGGACAACAATGGGGTTCAATCAGATTCCCTTGAGGTTGAAAGGTAAGTGTAAAGCCATCAGGAACATGTGACAACAAACCAAACAATACTTGGTAGGTTCCTAAAGCTACCAGTAGAGAGAGTGAAAGCCTCATCAACACATTTAGCAACAGACTATCTTCGGTTAGAGAGGAGTTCACAATTACTCAACTCCGAAGAATATATGAACCTAATGTTCAAGTCTTAGCGTAGAAAAATTAAAATTCAGTAATCTAAATATAGAAAGAGGGAGTTGGCCAGGGAAATGAGAGATTGAAGAATTGCAGCAGTAGCAGCTCGGGCAAAAGAAATTCTTAAAAGAAAAAAAAAACAAGGGAAGAGAAGGAACATAAAAAATAGTTGGCAATGCAAGAGAGGGAGGCAATAAAGGCTCAACAAGTGCTGGAAAAAGAAGGGGTGACAGAAAGGGAAGAGTATATTTCAAGTAAGTTGGAGGCAAATAGGAAGATGTCCAGCACTTTAGACCACATTGCAAATCATACACCACCATACCAGGACGTGATTAATATCCACGTCCCCCACTATCAGCCAGTTGTTATACCCATCCCCTATACACCTACGAGTGCACGGGTAAATCCTATGTATTATAGGCCACCTCTAGTTAGTGTTGGGGTTAGTAGGACAAGTGAAAAAGTTGGCTATTCAATCCCTCCATGGTTAGATGGAGTAAACTGGACTCAAGCATATGGCAGAAAGTTGGCTTAGGCAGGCACTTCAATAAGTTTGGGAAATTCAGAAAATAGAGGCCATCAAGCATAGGGGTGGCATGAAATTGCAATGTAGATTAAGTTACCATCCTTTTTTGGTCCGTTGCAATGTATGTTCCAATGTGTATTTGGATACAGTTCAAAAGACAAAGATATTGTTTAATATACTAGTTAAATATACAATCTGTTTCGAGTATGGTTTATAATTTATAATGTTACAAAAATAACTAAATGGCATGTTACAAGTACCATTAGAGGAATTTTGAGGTCTAAAATGGGCCTTCTAAGGAAATTATAAAATAATAGTGAAAATAATAAAATAAGATTAGATTACATCATCAAATTTTAGAGGGAAAAAGGAAAAAACTACTTTTTCAACTCATATTTTCAACTTATCTCCCTATGAGTTTACTCAAATTTCGAGTGGGAACACTCATTGGATGAAAAATTTCATTCCTCATCCAATGAGTAGTCATGTTGTATACTTTCCATGGACCCTGCTACACTAAAAATGACAAATACATCAAAAGCGTGATTGCAACCACACTTTTTCATGTATTTCTCAATTTTCGTGTAGCAGGGTCCATCCAAAGTATGCAATATCAGTGCTCCTTGGTTGAGCAATTAAATTTTGTATCCAATGAGTAATCCTACTCGAAATTTGAGTAAAACCCTAGGGAGATAAGTTGAAAATACGAGTTTAAAAAGTAGTTTTATTATTTTATTATTTTACATTTTTACATTTTTACTCCAAAAATGGTGAATCATCCCCCGTGGTTGACATCATCTTCTTGAATCCTATTGCTTCTTATAAATTTTATTTTGGTTCTACATTTTTCTTAAGAGACCTATTTTAGACCTCACAATTTCTCTAATGTAACTAACTCACTAACTAAATTCTAATGGTTCAAAAACTAATTGATCACAAAAACCATGCATAATTTATAATGTTACAAAAACTAACTAACTGACATGTAACAAAAAATAAGTAACTAACTAACTATTACATAGCATAATTACTCCCACTGTTACATAAGCACTCCAATTGTTACATAACATAATTATTAATTTGACTCATAATTTAGTTGTTACATAACATAATCACTCCAACTAGATTTCATTTAGCAATTCCTCTAAAAATTCTTCAAGAATTTCATAGCTACAAATTAATCCACTTGAGAATTAAATCAAATTTAAGTACAACATAAATTTAGGGTTCCTTTTGTTATCATCATGTTCAGCGAATGAATGATAGTTAGATGTAGGTAAACAATGCAGGTGTCAATTTTTATATTGGCTCGAGCAACTAAGTGGAATATGAAGAGACTGTGATGACAAAAAAAATTATTATGGTCCTAAAAGAATGACATATTCTATGCTTCCTCTTATGAAACCTTCCTTAGCAAGGCCACCACTTCCCACATATACATTACTTGTGAAGGCCACCACAAGGTTGCATAGTTATATAATCTTCAAGTATTTAACCACCTACAACATGAAAGATCAATTAATTGACTATTCTTCCTCTTTAGTAAGCTATAGAAAAAGACCTCACTTTTGTAGCTTATCTCCTAACTACAAGAAACCCTCTCACATCACAATCTTGTATGTCTCCTCGTTAAGCATGTGTGACACATAGAAGGCAAGGTTTGGAGCAAAGTGGTGAGAAAACAAATAAACTAAAATGTGTTACAACCCCATATGAAGAAGCCACAGTTGCTACAACTCCACCATGAGACAAATAAATTACAACTCTAGAAGCTACGATAACCCTAAAAGCAACTATAATAATGAGAGTTGTAGTTGTAAAATATAATGTTGCAACTCAAGTATCCACACAATACCTTGGTGTTCTGACTAAATAAGAAATACTCGAGGTTTAAAGAGAGATGAAGGTAGCCATGGTAGAAATATGAATTTATAGAAATTGAACCCCTAAGAAAGAGACAATCCATATGTTGCATACAAAAAATCCATGTTGAGAGTGCCAAGGCTTAGGATTCTATACATAGCAGCACTAATAATAAAGAAATTGTCTCCAATAAGAAATGGTCAAGGTTTTCATTATAACTCTAAAGAGTGATAAAGGTAGCCATGAGAGCAATGTGAATTCATAGCAATTAAACAAATAAGAAAGAGGTGGTCCATATGATGCATACAAAAAATTCATGGTGAGAGTACCAAGGCTCAGGATTTTGTACACAATTGCAGTAATCAGAAAGAAATTGCCTCCAATAAGAAATACTCAAGGTTTTCATTGCAACTCTAAAGAGAGATGAAGGTAGCCATTATAGTAATGTGAATTTATAACAATTAAACCCCATCAGTTATACAAACAAATATTAGGAGACTTCAATTATAATAATTAGTTGCAACAAACAGTTATAATAATAAGTTATAATAATTTGCAAATTGTTTGTAATAATAGTAAGTTGCATAATAATTTTTTGGTAATAATAATCATGAGACTTCATTCATAATAATTTGTTTGAATCTCAAGATACTGTTATATAAACAAACATAGAGTCTAGCTCAAGTAACTCAGTGGAATATGCAAAAACTGTTATACAAACTAATAATTATGGTACTAAAACCCCAATTTTTTTCAACCTAAGCCACAGAAGCTACCAGAAGCCACGAATTGAAGCCACATATATTCCATACATTCACAGAAGGAAAACAAGCCACCGAAAAACTCAACTAGTGAATAAACCCCATTTCTTTTTCGACCTAAGCCATAAAAGCCACCAATTAAGCCACAGAAGCCATGAATTGAAGCCATAGATACTCCATACATTCATTGAAGGAAACAAGCCACCGAAAAACCCAATAAATGAAAAAAACCCAATTTTTTTTCAACCTAAGCCACAAAAGCCACAAATTGAAGTCACAAATACTCAATACATTCACGAAAGGCAAGCAAGCCACTGGGAAACCCAACCATTGGAAAACCCCCCAAAAAAAATTCAACCTAAGCCACAGATACTCCATACATTCAGAGAAGGCAGACAAGCCACCAAAAAAACAAACCAATTCATAAACCCCAAACTTTTTTTCAAGCTACGCCATAGAAGCCACCAATTAAGCAACAAAAGCCATGAATTGAAGCCACATATTCTCCATACATGCACATAAGGCAAAGAAGCCACCAAAAAACCTAACTAGTGCAGAAACCTCATTGTTTTCCAACCTAAACCTCAGAAGCCACGAATTGAAACCACATATACTCCATACATTTACAAAAGGCAAACAAGCCACCAAAAAACCCAATCAGTGCATAAACCTTAAACGTTTCTTTTCACCCTAAGCCACTGAATCCACCAATTAAGCCACAGAAGCCACAAATAGTCCATATATTCACAGAAGTTAAACAAGCCACCCTAAAACCCAACCAGTGCAAAAAAACCAATTTTTTTCAACCTAAGCCACAAAAGCAACCAACACAATTACATAAGCCATGAATTAAAGCCAAAGGTAATCCAAACATTCACAGAAGGCAAGCAAGCAACCGAAATACCTAACCAGTGTGAAAACCCCAAATTATTTTTCAACCTAAGCCACAAAAGCCACGAATTGAAGCCACATATTGATGAGCCGCATCATTGGGTAATTATATGGGCCTTCATTCAACTCCTAGCTAGTCAAATCAACTCTTCTTGCAATTTATTACATGTTTTGATTATAGTTTGTTTAATGAGACGAGTTAAAGTGAGATATTATGCCTGGTGGACTAATATGCATTGAATGGAGGTTTGTAAGAGAAACTCAAGGAATTTTGGCAAGACTAAGGTTTAAAACACGAATGAGACAAGGGAGAGAGATTGTAGGAGGTAAATCCTCCTCATTTACTCCTCCCCCATTTGAATATTCCTTCATTAATCACACCATCTCGAAGTGCAATCAGCCAAGTCATGAAGATCAAAAGGCAGTCGAGAAAGTGATAGACAAAGAGTTAGTTCATCTCGAGTTTGGGAGCCCAGCCTTCCTAGATTTAAGGAAGTCATTGGGGACTTCAGTTGTATAAGTAGAGAGGCCTAGAGCCTTATTAGGATTTGAATTTGTGTTGTAAAAACACTAGTTATTTTTAAGCTTCAGACTTGTGGAAGACATTGATGTAATTTTCTATTTTGATAATGTGAATGAGCTTTTTCTTGATCCAGCACTAAGTTAACTTAGAGGGCTGAAGCTCTCGGGTTAGGGCCCAACCTTAGCAGCGAATGCTCCTCTTCTTGTATCTATATGGTTGGCTTAGTTTCATAGATTCATGGTCAAATTGTCTTTAGAAGCATTTCATTGCAAGTAATGTAGATTTGATTAGTCCTTTACTTCAGTAGCAGGTTAGAAGGGATAAAAGGAGCACCACAAAGCTGTTAGTAGGTGTCTTGGCCTCATCTCTTCCCTCAGGAACCATGATTTGAGGGAAATACCCTTACGCATCCCCAAAAAAGACAGTTTTCCATTTTCTTGTAATATTTAGAGTTTATTGTACTTGAACCAACATTTGATCACTTTTGCATGTGTAGGATTTAATTTCCATCTCTTCCATCTTCAGTCTTACAGTATATCTCATCCATGATTCCATTTTATTCAATAATTTTCCTCATGCATGAAGTAGATAGCTAGTTCATTAAATTCTTCTTTTCTAGCTTGTTTGAATTCTTCTTGTTTACATGACTTTTGGGCAATTATAAATGTTTGATGTAGAGCAGGTGCTTTAAAAATCTAAAGAGATCTCATAGCACACAACCACCTTCCAACTTCATCCATCCATAATCATTCCTTTCTTTCACCGAGATCTTCACCAATCTCATCATTTTACATAGAAATTCCTCCAAGCATATTGAGTGAATCTAACCATCTCCTAACCTTGGTTTTTAATTCTGAGTGATCCTAGGCATTTTCTCATTCTATTCCACCCATCCACCACCTTCACTAAGCCTTTTATCACCTCCAGCAACCATTTTTTTTCTCTCGGCTATATCATGTAGAAATACAAAGAATCTCGTAAGTTTCTAGTACATCCTGTAGGTTTTCCTTTAGTGGCCTATTTTGAGGCTGAATTGAGGGAAAACCTCTAGGAAGCCACACCAGGTCATCGAAGCGTCCTCCAAACCTTCCAACCATATCCTAAACTTCCTAACCATCCACCAGCATCACTAAACCACCTGCCACATCACCAAAAGAGAGTAGGGTTTACACTTGATTTTCTATAAAAAGAATAAAAGAAACAAAACAGATTTATTTCAGTCCTTTACATGCGTAGTAGTGATGTTTGATGTCTTGAATTCCCATAATTTAGACATTAGCATTTCATACATGTTAGCTTGGAATTCTTGTAAAGCATAGTTTCTCAGCAGTTAGTTAGGGAATGGTGTGTTCTTGGCATACGATTTTAGTCATTTTCCTTATTTGTAGTAGACAAGCTTTCTCTTTCTTTTATCAGGAATCAAGCTTCTTCTGAATCCGTAGAAGTTTGGCTTGAAAATCCTAGTGGTCTCTCTCCAGCGGAACAATGACAAAAGGCAGAACCATCACTTTTATTTGTGTATACAACAATGTCACCTCCAAGTTTGTACGTATCCCGGGTTGATAAGGTAAAGATGGTAGCTCCAGGAGTTGCAATATTCTTGCTGCAATACTGGTGCTTATCACATATACCTCACAAAAGGCACAAAAGTTCAAAGATTAATACAAAGAAGACGAATAGTGTGAATACCAAGCAAATAGAGGTGTTGACAAACACAGTTGCAGGTATGGATGGAAGGATGAAGAATCATATAAGGGAATGATGATGTCAAGCTCCAACACCTGCTGCAGCACGCTGACCATGGTGTCCATTGTTGGGTCAAACAAGGTTGAGCGAGCGAGAGAATTCGAATAAAAGTCCCTCCAATTCCGAACCAACATCGAGAACATACAACCTTACAACAACGTAATGCCATCCAAGCGCTGAAGCCATTTACTGCGTCCACACCCGACCTCTACAGCCAAACAAAACGTTGTAGTAGTTGAACAACACAATGCAGTAGGCAAACAAGATGCCATAACAAGCGATAAATGGAAGTTCACCTCACCATAAACAAAGACATCGCACAAAACTACCGATGGAGCAGAACGCGTAAATTTTGGGCTAAACAAAAATGAAATGGGAGTGAAACAAGGTCGGGTAATCAAGGCAATAAGAACCGTAAGCGATACCAAAACACGAAAGTAGGGTCCACTCTGTGAAGGGGACATGTGGAGACAAGTGAGTAACGATACCAAAACACGAAAGTAAGGCCCACTCTGTGAAGGGACATGTGGAAACAAGTGGGTAATATGCGGTCGTACTGATGAGTCATCTATTGAAATGTCACTTTTGGTCCACGTAGGGAGGCCGCGTGGCTTCCCTCCCCTACTTGATGTCGATCTTGATAAAATTGGAAAACACACATCGAAGCGTATGGAGATATTAGAGGTACATCTCTTTCATGTTTTGTGTTATTCGTTGAAATTATATATAAGATATCATTAGGGAAAAAGTTAACCGTGCAAAAATGCAATTTAAGATTTTTTCCTGGGATTATTGTCTTAATTTTAATAGGGATTTTGGGAAAAAAATCATAAAACTTTGTTTTTCAAAAACAAAAATTTATCGAGTTTATTTGAATTTTTGTTATAAAAACACCAAAAAAGAGCTGATATCCTTTTATTATAAAACGAAAGTAAATATAGATATAAGGTATATGAAATTAAGATTACATGGCTAATCTGCATTTTATTTCATCGCTTTAATAAAATAATTTTTAATTTTGTATATCTTATTTTTATAAATGATATCTAATATAATGCACTGCGTAATCCCCCATACTTAAATTCAAAAAGAGTCAAGGGATCTCTAACTTGAATGGTTCATGAGGCACAATACTTGCTAAGGTTTTGCAAATGGGGTAGCAAGCTAAGTGGGCTTGATTGTGGAAGAAACTCCACAGTGAAGCGCGCTTGAGCCAGAGGAGTTCTGGGATGGGTGACCTCCTGGGAAGTCCTGGTTACCGGGTGCAAGCCCCGGAAGAGATGATTGATGCTATGTGATTCGTTCTCCACATTTCACTAGTTTCAATCCCACTTCTTCACCCCTGTGAGCATCACCCGATGCAATGAGTGCTAAGGAACTATTCAAAAATCATGAGAAATTAGTCAGTTACGACTACCTCTCATGGAAATGGTCATACGTGAATGACTTACTTAACGCAGTTGAATCCCAAAATGATATCTAATATAATGCACTGCGTAATCCCCCATACTTAAATTCAAAAAGAGTCAAGGGATCTCTACTTGAATGGTTCATGAGGCACAATACTTGCTAAGGTTTTGCAAATGGGGTAGCAAGCTAAGTGGGCTTGATTGTGGGGAAAAACTCCAAGTTAAGCGCGCTTGAGCCAGAGGAGTTCTGGGATGGGTGACCTCCTGGGAAGTCCTGGTTACCGGGTGCAAGC